>SKCR01031224.1:0-16600 GCA_019454045.1 Zanthoxylum bungeanum | reverse complement strand
AGTTAGCCCTTTTTGTTATTCACCTTTTGGTAAAACCATTTCACTTTTACCCTAAACTTGGTAGGTGTGGGTAAATGGTTTTTCAAAAAGCAAAACAAGGTAGTTGGGTGGTAGGTACACCTACCACACATGGGCCCCACATACTTGAATTCAAAATTCAAATATCTCTACGAACATTTGCCGCGGCTCGGTTCCGTTTAATCCGATTAAACGAAATTCTGTCGTTAAATAATTAAATCTAATTTAATTAAATATCGATGCCTTGCAAATATATTACGATCGTCGTTTACGAATTAATTCTAAATTAACTTGCTCGTTCGTATTGAAGTCCGACTTTAATTTCGTAATGAAATCCAATTCATATTAATATATCCGATATATTAATTTTAGCCCATTCGTATAAATTAAATAGAAAAATCAAATTTAACTATTAAATTTATTTTACCGATTAATTCCAAATTAATCGCGCTCTCTCTCTTTAGACAATATTTTATCCCAGATAAAATATCTCCGTAATTAATCCCAGATTAATTTTCTCTCTCATCGAATTATCCCAGATTAATTAAAGTGCGAGTCATACATCATCGGTGAATCATTGGGAAGCGACCCATGAGATCCCCGGATATGTTGGCAGTAAGTACGGTCGTCGGACTATCCGAACACGTAAGTACCAAGTACTACATTTTACCAATTCACAAGACAAGGTTGGCTTCTAGCAAAGCACCATGCCTACCCAATTCTCCAGAAATTTCCTTACAGGAATGAAGGATCTGTATCAGGCGTAGTATACATCGTATAGTGCATATCGATCTAGTATCGGATGGTCACGTGCTAGGCCTGGGGCTGGAGTTGTGTCTGCCCCGTACGAAGCACATGTCGGATGTCTGGTAACTAGTCTCTATAATCGGATATACATGACCTAGTCATAATATCCCGATGGCCGCGCAGCACTTAAGAGCACTAATACCGTATCCTACGTGACATCTTCTCCACTATGACTGGAGTGATACTTCCATCTTGACATCACACCCAATACTCTACGATTCTCAATATACCCAGTATTGGCGTACACAGAACCGGTTAAAGCTTGGACGACCTCAACCAAAGTATATTGATTGTCGTAAGTATTAGCGGTGCAAGTCTCAAGTTAAGACCAAATACACCTACCCTGATTTCGGACTCCCATAGACACACAGTCATACTACCAATGGGATTCCGAGGGGGTTTATCCAGAGCGAAGCTGTTTCCCGTACCATCGGTGAAACACAACCTCCTATTACACTTGCATGAGTATCCAATACCCAAATATATGAGAACTATGTCGTTGTGCCCTCACAACGCGCACAAGTGCAATACTAGTCTTTTACGTATTTATCGATGTCCAATCTCGATAATACTCTGACTAGGGATATTTAATGATTTATCCTACGTGGATTGATACTGTCTCATATCATTCTCCGTCCAGCAACAAATCATAGGGACCTCTCATCATTTATACATCTAAGGTGATCTAATCACAAATGATAAAAGAGCAATCTCCTTTGTCACATTGTTAATTTGTACAACAACACCATGATCTGTACAAATAGTGACGCTATGGGTCATAATTGTCCAACAATATGCACTTCAAACTGCAATGCATATCCTTAATGTAGTTCCATCTAAATCTATTCCTAAGACTCCCTTAGAGTTGTGGAATGGTCGTAAAACTAGTTTACGACATTTCCGCATATGGGAGTGTCCAGCACATGTGCTGAAGAATAAGACTACAAAGTTGGAGCCACATTTTCAGGTGTGCCTATTTGTAGGCTATCCTAAGGAAACTAGGGGTGGATTCTTCTATAGTCTTGATGATAACAAAGTATTTGTATCGACAAATGCCACATTTTTAGAGGAGGACTGTATGAAGGAGTTCAAACCTCGGAGTAAGGTTTTACTCGAGGAGTTACTTGCTGGTTCGACCAGCACACGAAAGTCAACAAAAGTTGACAAACACATAGCACCTCTGACATCTGAGAGTCAGATGCAAGTTCATCAGAATGATCTACCACCTAGACGTAGTGGGAGGGTTGTACGACAACCTGATCGCTACCTTGGGGTTGGAGAGGCATAAGTTGTTGCATCCAGCGATGGCATAGATGATCTATTGACCTATAGTAGTGTAATGGATGATTCTGACAAAGAGGAATTGCTCAAAGCCATGAACCTAGAGATGGAGTCCATGTACTCCAACTCAGTCTGGGAACTTGTAGACCAACCTGATAGGGTAAAACCCATAGGTTGTAATTTGATCTACAAAAGGAAGATGTGATCAGATGGGAAGGTATAGACCTTCAAGGCTAGACTTGTGGCCAAGGGTTATACCCAAAAAGAGGGAGTTGACTATGAGGAAACTTTCTCACCAGTAGCCATTCTTAAATCCATCTGCACTCTTCTATCCATTGCCGCATATTATGACTATGAAATTTGGCAAATGGATGTCAATACTGTATTTTTGAATGGCAATCTTGATGAGAGTATCTATATGATACAACCAGAGGGGTTCATCGCCCAAGGTCAATAGCAAAAGGTTTGCATGCTGCAAAAGTCTATTTATGAACTCAAGCAGGCATCCCCATCTTGGAATATAAGATTTGATACCACGATCAAGTCTTATGATTTTAAGCAGAATGTTGATGAGCCTTGTGTATACAAGAGCGTCATTGACGGAAAGGTGGTTTTTCTTGTTTTATACGTCGATGATATTTTACTCATTGGGAATGATGTAAAGATATTATCAGAAGTGAAAACCTGGCTAGCTAACAAATTCCAAATGAAAGATTTGGGAGAGGTCAGTTATGTTCTTGGGATTCAGATACTTCGGGATCACAAGAAATAACTGTTAGCTATGTCTCAAGCATTCTATATCGACAAGATCCTTGTGTGATTTAGGATGCAGAATTCCAAGAAAGGCAATCTGCCTTATCGGCATGGAATTCATTTGTCAAATGAACAGTCTCCTAAGACAGCTCAAGATGTTGAGGAAATGAGACATATCCCATACGCCTCAGCAGTTGGTAGTCTCATGTATGCTATGTTATACATGAGACCGGACATCTGCTTTGCAGTGGGAGTTGTCAGTAGGTTTCATTCAAACAATGATTGGATCACTGGGTGGCTGTGAAACACATTCTCAAGTATCTTAAGAGAACGAGATATTATATGCATGTGTATTCCGGTGAGGATATGATCCTAAGGGGATATACAGACTCTGATTTTTAGACAGATGTCGATTCTAGGAAATCTACATCTGGATCAGTGTTCACCCTAGGTGGTGGGGCTATAGTATGATGGAGTATAAAGCAAACTTGCATTACTGACTCCACCATTGAGGCTGAATATGTAGCAGCATGTGATGTAAACGGTTTTATATGTTTTGAAATAAAATGATGCATTATTCATTTATCAAATTGTTTGTTTAATTTTCGCATATTATATATCATCTTAAATACCCTAGATTACTTATGTGCATTCAGACTTAGTATATAAGTGTCATACACAAGAGGATTTAAGTCTGAAGTTAGTAATCTTAAATAGTCCATAGAGAGCAAACAAAGCGGGTACTTTATTTGTGGTTTATCTATAGCTGCGGTCCATTCTATATTTGTATGGCAATCCTGATCCGGATCGTCCATGTAAAGACATGAGAATGGAGGCACATTGTATGATTCGGTGCTTGAACGACTTGAGCGCTCAAGTCTTTCTATTACGAATAGAAAGATTAAAATTCATAATAGTTATGAATAAATCATTCATTAGAGAATCAATGGTACTTAAGGTAAAAATAATTAGAGGGGTATAACGGACATTATGACCCGACTCTAATTACGAGATACTCGTGAAGGGTCAATTCGTATGTAATGACTATATCGATGGACACCGACTTGGTTCGGCTTAATTTATCATCTGCGGCAACGAGAGTGTAACTTCGGGTTTTTAGTGGAATAACATGGAGTTAATAATTCGGAATATTTAATTAAGAGCTTAATTAATATTTCGAGATTATTGGAGCTCGGAAACGTAGGTCCATTTGGTCCCCGTGCTAGCTCGATTCACTATAGCGGATTTAATATAATTGGATAGTCCAATTATATACTCACAAAGATATGCATATTATTAATATGATTAATAATATTAATTGTCACACTTGAAACTTTATATTAAAAGTTAATATATAGTTTTATTAATATATGATATTTAACACAAGTTATTTAATTATATTAGATATAATTAAATAGAAGGTTAAGTAAGTAATTTCCAAATTTTGGGTTTTGGAAACCCTTGGACTTAATTTGGAAGTTACACATGTTTAAATAATATTTAACCTTTTTGTTTTGTAACATATATTCCATTATAGTAATTGATATATTCATGTTACAAATATTTATTATTTTTCTTATGGTGGCCGATTTTCACAAGCATAAATGGAATGGATTTGTTTTGATTTGGAAACAAAATAATCCATGGCATTAATTTGGAGATTATGATTTTGAAATGGTTAATTGCTTATTTAATTTTTTAAAATTTTTTCAATAATGGTAATTGAATATTGATGTTTAAAAAACATTAAATCCTTTTTCCATGCTTGGCCGATTCTTTGATGATATGGATGAGGAGGGATTTGTTTGTTTTGGAAACAATAAACCCTAAGTATAAAAAGAAGATTTTATTTTCTTTTTGAAGGACTCTTATTTTTGCAACCCTAGCCACCTTCTTCTTCTTCACCATTCTCTCAAAAGTTGGGAAACTCCATTGAATAACAAAATAAGAAAAATATACTAAGTCTGTGATTAAATCTCTAAATCGTTTAGGGATTTGTTTTGTGAGTGTAGCTCATACTACTTTCCATTGGTTACGAGTCATAGCACGGAAGACTTTGTGGTGACGAACAAATCATCTTCTTCCTCTATTTTCATAGGTCACGGCAGTGAGGTTTGGTATTATCTCATTGCCGCACCTTGCTGGATTGATTTGGGGCTCAGTTTTGTTTTCTTTTAATTCATTTTTTTGGGAAACACTTTGGGGATATTTTGGGGCTGAGTTGAGACTGTTTTTGAGTGGAAAAATCAGGTCTAAATCACCCTTGCAGTTCACGTAAAATAGGGGCTGATTTGTGTGCAGTTCCATTGTGTAACGGGTCCAAAACAGTCCATTATTTCACTGCAGTTCAGGGACTGTTCGGGGACTGTTTTGGGGGTATTCCGGGGTTGAAATATTGTCCGAAACAGAAGCAAACAGAAGCAATATTTCAATATACTCACAGAAGCAATATTTCAGTATACTCACTGGTTCCATTTTCAAGTTCGATCCGTGAGCCTAATCGCTTCCGCTGCGCGAGGAAAGCGTTTCCTACATGGTCAATGATGAGTTACACTGAGCTACCAATTTCCTTCTGGGGATACGCATCAAACAGTGCAATACTTTTTTTGAATAAGGTTCCGTCAAAGTCTATTGGACTTACTCCATATGAAATATGGACAGGAAAAAAACCAGGTTTCTCATTCCCGAAGATTTGGGGATGTTGGGCATATGTTAAATGCTTGGATAGTACCAAACTAGAACCCAAATCGGATAAGTCTCTATTTGTAGGTTATCCTAAGGAAACCAAAGGATATTACTTCTACAACCCACAAGAGAACAAAATATTTGTTGCTCTCCCTGTGGTTTTCCTAGAAAAGGAATTCATGAATGCAGTGGTAAGTGGGAGGAAAGTAGAACTCGATGAAAATCAGAGTGATACTATTCATGGTACCGACCCCCTCACGGAACATGAACAGTCCATCAAGGATGAGACTGTTCCATAATCTTCTAATATACAAGAACCGCGTAGGTCGGAGAGAGTCAGAAAACAACCTGAGAGGTATGGGTTTCTGATCTCACCTCATGCAGATATTAATCTTATTGGGGAAGATGAACCGGCTACGTATGAAGAAGCGATACAAGGTATCGGCTCCACTTTATGGCAAGATGCCATGAAGTCCGAAATGGATTCCATGTATACCAACCAAGTTTGGACACTGGTTGATGCACCAGAAGGCATTAAGCCTATTGGTTGTAAATGGGTCTTCAAGAAGAAGACAGACATGGAAGGCAATATACAACGTACAAAGCTAGACTTGTAGCGAAATGGTATCGGCAACGACAACGAAACTTTTTCACCTGTTGCCATGATTAAATCCATTCAGGTAATGCTTGTTATTGCTGCATATTTCGATTATGAAATATGGTAGATGGACGTCAAAACCGCTTTCCTTAACGGAAACCTTTTGAAGGATGTTTATATGCAACAACCTGATGGTTTTTTCGTGCCAAGACATGCAAATAAGGTTTGCAAGTTAAACTGATCCATTTATGGACTAAAGCAAACATCGCGTTCTTGGAACCAACTTTTTGATGAGATCATAAAAGAATATGGTTTCATTCAAAACGAAGATGATTCTTTTGTATATAAGAAGGTTAGTGGGAGCGCACTGACATTCATTGTCCTATACGTTGATGATGGCATTGCTTTTAGGCAATGACATTCCCATGCTACAATCGGTGAAAGCTTGGCTTTCATTAAAATTCTCCGTGAAAGACCTGAGAGAGGCAGCTTTTATTCTAGTAATAAGGATCTACCGGGATAGATCTAGAAAGCTGTTGGGACTCTCCCAGAGCTCATACATTGACAAAGTGTTGAAGAGTTTCAATATGGATCGGTCCAAAAGGGGGTTGCTTCCGGTGTCACATGGCATCTCTATATTTAAGGACATGTGTCCTAAAACTAAAGATGAGAGAGATGCATGTTGGACAAAATGACCATAGCGTCACTATTTGCACAGATCATTGTGTTGTTGTAGCAAATTAACTATGTGACAAGGAAATTGCACTCTCATCATTTGTGATTAGATCACCATAGATACATAAATGAAGAGAGGTCCCTGTGATTAGTTCCTGGACTGAGAATGATATGAGACAGTATCAGTCCCCGAAGGATTAATCATTAAATATCCCTAGCCGGAGTATTATCGAGACTGGACATCGATAATGCGGAATAGGCTAGTATTGCACTTGTGCGCGTTGTGAGGGCACAACGGCATAGTTCTCATATATTTAAGTATTGGATACTTATGCAAGTGTGATAGGAGGTCGTGTTTCACCGATGGTACGGGAAACAGCTTCGCTCTGGATAGACCCCTCGGAATCCCATTGGTATTATGACTATGTGTCTATGGGAGGCCGAAATCAAGGTAGGTGTGTATAGTCTTAACCTGAGACTTACATCGCTAATACTTGCGATAATCGGTAGAATTTGGTCTTGGTGGTACAGGGCTTTAACCGGTTCTGCGTACACCACTTCTGGGTTTATCAGAGAGTCGTAGTGTATTGGGTGTGATGTCGAGACGGAAGTATCACTTCAGTCATAGTGGAGATGATGTCACGCAGGATACGGTATTAGTGCTCTTAAGTGATGGCCGGCCATCGGGATATTATGACAAGGTCATGTATATCCGATTATAGAGACTAGTTACCAGACATCCGACATGTGCTTCGGACGGGGCAGACACTTATCCAGCCCCAGCCCTAGCACGTGACTATCCGATACTGGGCCTGATATACACAATACTACGGTATACTACGCTTGATACAGTTCTATATATTCCTGTAAGAATATTTCTGGAGAATTGGGTAGGCATGGCGCTTTGCTAGAAGCCAACCTTGTCTTGTAAATCGGTATAAACGTAGTACGAGGTGCTTACGTGTTCGGATAATCCGACGACCGTATTTACTGCCAACATATCCGGAGATCTCATGGGTCGCTTCCTGAAGATTCACCGATGATGTATAACTCGCACTTTAATTAATCTAGGATTAATTAGAAGAGAGAGAGAATTAATCTGGGATTAATTGCGGAGATATTTTATCTGGGATAAAATATTAATTAAAGAGAGAGAACGATTAATTTGGAATTAATCGATAAAATAATATATTTGATATATTATTAGAAATTGGATTTCGACGCGGAATTAAAATTAGATTTTAATTCAGGCGAACGAATTAAATTTAGAATTAATTCGTTAGCGACGTGAATAGTGAATTCGCTAGGCGTAATCATTTAATTACGAAGTAACGGAAAACTCGTTAATTTGGAATTAGCGAACCCGAGCCCGGGATTATTTGCGAGCGCATTCGCATTTCGAATTCGAGTGCGGCACGCAAGTCAAATCGTGCGTCAAATCGCTAGTCGCATCAATCGTCAAATCACTTGTCATTTTGAGTGATGTGACATGACATGTTGTCACTTTATTAAAGTGACTTGATGTGAATAGTAAATGGTTGTTGGAAAGCATTAATAGGCTTTTTGCTTTTTTGACTTTTGTACTTGGTAAATGTAAATGCTTTTTGTATTTGATTTTATTTTTGGAAAATAAAATAAATATATAAGTAAAAACCATTTACCTTTTCTCTCTCTCCATTCACGTTTTCCCTCTTTTCATCTCCCTCTCATTCACGGCTTCTTAGAGCCATTTGATCTTCTTCTTCATTTTGGTCACTGCCGAATTGAAAGAGAAGCAAGTGAGAGTGTTTGGTTGCAAAACAAGAGTGCTAGCACACACATGGGTTATATTATGGTGATAGGGAAACGAATTTGTGAGCTTGGAAAGCTTGAAGCTTGGAGCTTCAATGGAGTCTTCAATGGCTGAACATGGAGGAGACCACCACCACCAAAACCGAGCAGTCCACAGCAAGGAGAAGCCTTGGGCGAGCTTATAGAGGGAGCTTGGCGGCTTGTATTCTTCATTTCATCAAAACCATCAATGTGAGTATGAATTCCGCACCTCCTTTGATGTGTATTCAACTCGTTTTTTGCATGATTTATGATCTTGGGACTTGATTGAAACTCAACAATGGTATCAGAGCTATTGGTTGCATAAAACGAATTAGGGTTCTTGAGCAAATTTGGGGCTTTTTGATTTAAGCATGATTTTGACAATTGTTTGTTTAAGAATGCTTGTATATGAATAAATTAGAGTTATATGTAATCAATTTGATGAAAAATTAATTTGATTGATTTTCCCCAATTTGCTTAATGTTGGCCAAAACTTTAATTGGGTAAACTCAATTTGAGCATCAAATGATTAAATTGTTTATTATAGTATGCTTGAATGAGGTTGAATTGATGTTGTGCATAATCAATTTCATGAAATTTGGTTGGATCCATTTTTCCCCAAATTTTGGGCATGACAAATTTGGGTAAACTTGATTTTGAGCATGTTTAATGAAATTGGATGATTTAGAATGCTTAAATGTTGTTTAATTGATGATTGATTAGATCAATTTGATGAAAAGTGTTTGGAACAATTTTTCCCCAATTTGCTTGTGATGGCCGAAAATATGAACCCTAATATTGTCTTGGATTTTTGATTTTTTGTTCATTGGATGACTTGCAAATCATTTGGGGATGTTGAATTTATGTTTGATTAGGTTCAATTGGATTGAATTTGATTTGGGCATATTTTTCCCCTTTGGCCGAGACACTTGAAGCATGAAATTGGGTTTGATTTTGATCAAATTATGTTGGACATGATTCATTGATGTTAAGCATGATTAATTGGAAAAATTTGATGTTTTGGAAACTTTGATTTGGAAAATTAATAATGCTATACACTTTAGGTAATTTAATTGAAAATTTGGAATTTTTGGAATTAAATTATTGGGCTTAAAATTGGATTTGGTCTTTCAAAGTTGTTATTGGGTTTATTGGACTTTGTTTTACAAAGTTGGTTTAGGCCAAAATTGGTTGGATCCAATTAGGCCCAAAACCGCTTCCAAAAGGCCCAAATGCGACTAATGAACCTTTAACGTTTTATTGGGCCTAATGGCCCTAAATTAATTTATGGGCTTATGGGGTAACTCCCGGATTGGATTTTGGTTATTCGGTTTGACCCGAGTTGAGCAAAAGTCCATGCCTCAAGAAATTAATTAAAATCCCATTGGACTTTAATTAAATTAATATTGGATATTAATCGGGCTTTGAGACCCGTAACGATTAAATTTGGAATTTAAGTCGTAAAGGTTTATTTTATAAAGTGTAATATTAATTTGGAATTAAATAATGAATTAGAATTAAATACGTATTAAATTGGATTTAATCATGTAATTTAATTTTATTTGAGAAATCGTACTTTGAGTACGTGTTCGCAATACGAGTTTGACTCGAACAAAATCAAATCTTTGTTTGAACATTGGATGATCACTAATTATCAAGATTAATTAATTGGATTAGATTGATTGATAACATGCTTGTTTGAATACATGGTTATGATGTTTGAATAATGTATATCGGATGGATATTAGTCGGGTGGGGCGATTTTGGAAATTGTAATAAATTTGATTTATTAATTGGACCTGCGTGTCCAGCCTTATCTCCTATTTCTTTGTATTCTCTTCTCACCTATTCCCCTCCATGTAAATGAGGTTTTCTTAGAAGTGTAGTGTAACGGGTAGAAGTTGTTGGTTTCTATAATTAGTCCCAAAGAAAGATTAAGCCATAGAAATACAACAAACATACATGTAAAGCTTGAAGAATGGCGGAAACATACTTACAAAGCTTTGTGACGAAAATGGAGAAGAGGATCCTTGAGCCTCCAAGTGGGTGATATGCGGCCAAGAACAAGAATGATAGAAGTAGCAAATCTTGGGGCTGTTTTCGGCCAAGAACTTCAGTGTGAGAAGCCTCAAATCTTCTAGTATTCCAAGCTCCAAATGCGTTTCCCTATCACCTCCTTTGATCCCTTGTTGTGCTAGCAAAAATGGAGAAAACAAGTTTCTGCCATGGATGAAGCTCACGGCTGCGTGAAGAAGAAGGAGAAAATAAATGATACATCATCCTCTCTCTCCTTCTTCTTCACGCAGCCGTGAGCTTCATCCATGGCAGAAACTTGTTTTCTCCATTTTTGGATACTTATGCAAGTGCGATAGGAGGTCGTGACTATCCGATACTGGGCTGATATACACAATACTACGGTATACTACGCTTGATACAGATCTATATATTCCTGTAAGAATATTTCTGGAGAATTGGGTAGGCATGGCGCTTTGCTAGAAGCCAACCTTGTCTTGTAAATCGGTATAAACGTAGTACGAGGTGCTTACGTGTTCGGATAATCCGACGACCGTAATTACTGCCAACATATCCGGAGATCTCATGGGTCGCTTCCTGAAGATTCACCGATGATGTATAACTCGCACTTTAATTAATCTAGGATTAATTAGAAGAGAGAGAGAATTAATCTGGGATTAATTGCGGAGATATTTTATCTGGGATAAAATATTAATTAAAGAGAGAGAACGATTAATTTGGAATTAATCGATAAAATAATATATTTGATATATTATTAGAAATTGGATTTCGACGCGGAATTAAAATTAGATTTTAATTCGGGCGAACGAATTAAATTTAGAATTAATTCGTTAGCGACGTGAATAGTGAATTCGCTAGGCGTAATCATTTAATTACGACGCAACAGAAAACTCGTTAATTTGGAATTAGCGAACCCGAGCCCGGGATTATTTGCGAGCGCATTCGCATTTCGAATTCGAGTGCGGCACGCAAGTCAAATCGTGCGTCAAATCGCTAGTCGCATCAATCGTCAAATCACTTGTCATTTTGAGTGATGTGACATGACATGTTGTCACTTTATTAAAGTGACTTGATGTGAATAGTAAATGGTTGTTGGAAAAGCATTAATAGGCTTTTTGCTTTTTTGACTTTTGTACTTGGTAAATGTAAATGCTTTTTGTATTTGATTTTATTTTTGGAAAATAAAATAAATATATAAGTAAAAACCATTTACCTATTCTCTCTCTCCATTCACGTTTTCCCTCTTTTCTTCTCCCTCTCATTCACGGCTTAGAGCCATTTCATCTTCTTCTTCATTTTGGTCACTGCCGAATTGAAAGAGAAGCAAGTGAGAGTGTTTTGTTGCAAAACAAGAGTGCTAGCACACACATGGGTTATATTATGGTGATAGGGAAACGAATTTGTGAGCTTGGAAAGCTTGAAGCTTGGAGCTTCAATGGAGTCTTCAATAGCCGAACATGGAGGAGACCACCACCACCAAAACCGAGCAGTCCACAGCAAGGAGAAGCCTTGGGCGAGCTTATGGAGGGAGCTTGAAGGCTTGTATTCTTCATTTCATCAAAACCCATCAATGTGAGTATGAATTCCGCACCTCCTTTGATGTGTATTCAACTCGTTTTTATGCATGATTTATGATCTTGGGACTTGATTGAAACTCAACAATGCAATGAATCAGATCTCATATGCTTCTGTAGTCGGATCGATCATGTACGCTATGATATGTACGCGACCCGATGTCTCATATGATTTGAGCATGTGCATATGCTATCAGGCCGATCTAGGTGATGGTCACTGGATTGCTGTAAAGAACATCCTGTAGGTTTCTATTATTAGTCCCAAAGAAAGTATAAGCCAATGAAACACACGATTTATACATGCAAAGCTTGAAGCATGGCGGAATCATACTTACAAAGCTTGTGACGAAAAATGATGAAGAAAATCCTTGAGTCTTCAAGGTGGAAACTTTCGGCCAAGAGCATAAAGGAAGAGAAGCTTCAAGTCTTCAAGTGTTCCAAGCTCCAAGGTTGTTTCCCTATCACCTCCTTTGATCCTTCATTGTGCTAGCAAAATGGAGAAATGAAAAACAATTTTTCTTTGCCTTGTTGAAGCTCACAGCGTGAGCAAGAAGAAGAAGAGGGAGAGAGGCTTTTTTTTGCTTTTGGTTTTCTCTTTCTAGTTTCAAAAACGTGAATGATGAGATAACATTTACCAAAAAATATTTGGTAAATATCCCTCCAAAAACGTGAAAACGTTTTGCCTCCCAAAAAGCCATTAAATGGCCTCACCTACTAACATTGAGAATAGTGACAATGTATCATCCAATAAAGGTGACTAGATACATCCATCAACTAGTCGTGTCAAGTGATGAGACTTCGCGATGTGATTTGCGGGTCCCACTCGTTTCAAAATACGAATGTGTCCGCAAACACTTTCGGGCTCGGTTTCGCTAATTCCGAATTAACGAATTTCCGTCGCGACGTAAATTAAATAATTATGCCTAGCGAAATTACTATTCACATCGCTAACGAATTAATTCTAAATTAATTCGTTTGCCCGAATTAAAATCCGATTTTAATTCCGCGCCGAAATCTAATTTCGTTTAATATATCGAATATATTATTTTATCGATTAATTCCAAATTAATCGTTCTCTCTCCTAATTAGGCATTTTATCCAAGATAAAGTTTCTCCGTAATTAATCCAAGATTAATAAAGTTCGAATCAAACATCATAGGTGAATCTTCAGGAAGCGACCCAAGAGATCTCCGGATATGTCGGCAGTAAATACGGTCGTTGGATAATCCGAACACGTACGTACCTCGTACTACGTTTTTACCGATTTACAAGACAAGGTTGGCTTCTAGCAAAGCGCCATGCCTACCCAATTCTCCAGAAATATTCTTATTGGAATATTATATCTTTATCAAGCGTAGTATACCGTAGTATCGCGTACATCGATCCAGTATCGGACGATCACATGTTAGGCCTGGGGCTGGAAATGTGTCTGCCCCGTACGAAACATATATCGGACATCAAACAACTAGTCTCTTTAAATCGGACAATCCTGACCTGGTCATATTATCCCGATGGTTGCAACCTTTTATAGAGTACTAGTTCTGTATCCTGCGTGATCATCATCTCCATATGTCTGAAGTGATACTTCCATCTTGACATCACATCCAGTACACTACGATTCTCGATAAACCCAGAAGAGGCGTACACAGAACCGGTTAAAGCCCCGAACCACCAAAACCAAAGTTTACCGATTGTCGTAAGTACTAGCGATGCAAGTCTCAGGTTAAGACCATATACACCTACCCTGATGTGGCCTCCCATAGACACGCAGACATACTACCAATGGGATTCCGCGGGGTCTATCCAGAGCGAAGCTGTTTTCCGTACCATCGGTAAAACACAACCTCTTATCACACTTGCATAAATTCCAATACTTAAATATATGAGAACTATGCCGTTGTGCCATCACAACTCGCAAAAGTGCAATACTAGTCTATTCTGCATTATCGATGTCCGATCTCGATAATACTCCGACTAGGGATATTTAATGATTAAACCTTTTAATATTGATACTGTCTCATATCATCTCAATACGGAACTAATCATATGGACTTTTGCCATTAATATATCAAAGTAAATAATTTACAAAACGGCAAAAGGTAATTTCATTATCACATAGTTAATTTTGTACAATAATACAATATCATTTACAAAACAGTGACGCTATGGGTCATAATGTCTAACACATCCTTAAGTATATTAGACGAACTAAGGATGCTTTCTTAGTCTATGGGGAATGAGAACTTGAGGTGACTGGGTACGCCGATGCAAGTTTCAAATCGATAAAGACGACTGTAAGTCGTAATGTGGGTACATATTTTATTTGAACGACGGAGCCGTGAGCTATAAATCTTCCAAGCAAGAGACTGTTGCCGATTCAACAACAGAAGCGGAATATATTGCTGCAGCTAAGGCAGCAAAAGAGGCAGTTTGGATCCGTAAATTCCTAATTGGATTAGGAGTAGTTCCATTATCAGCTGAGCCTGTACCTTTGTATTGTGACAATAACGGGGCTATAGCACAAGCTAAGGAACCATGGTCTCATCAACGATGCAAGCATGTACTTCGACGATTTCATCTGATTCGTGAGATCATACATCGTGGCGATGGGAAGATTGAGAAGATCGCATCAGATGACAATATTGCAGATCCGCTGATAAAAGCTATATCTCAGCAAAAGTTTGAGCGACATGTACATAGTTCAGATGTTAGATACTTGAGTGATTGGCTATGAGCCAAGTGGGAGATTGTTGGATAATTATGACCCATATCATCACTATTTGTAAAAGACATTGTGTTTTTGTACAAATTAACTATGTGAGAAAAGGCAATTAATATTTTATCATTATTGTAATTGGATTACTTGGATATATATTAATGATAAAAGTCCATATGATTAAATCGGATCAATAAGATATGAGACAGTATTAATCCACAAACGGTTTAATAATTAAATATTCATAGTCGTAGTATTATCGAGACTGGACATTTATAATGCATAATAGACTAGTATTACACTTGTGCGCGTTATGGAAGCTTAACGGTATAGTTCTCATATATTTGGGTATTGGATACTTATGCAAGTGTAATAAGAGGTTATGTTAGCCGTTGGACCGGGAATAGTTCGCTCTGGATAGACCTACTCGTAATCTCATTGGTAGTATGACTATATGTCTATGGGAATCCGAATCAGGGTAGGTGTATGTGATCTTTAACCTGAGACTTACGTCGCTAGTACTTACGACAATCAGTTTGCTTTAGTATTGGTCGTTCGGAGCTTTAACAGGTTCTGTGTACGCCTGTACTGGGTTTACTGATAATCGTAGTGTATGGATGTGATGTCAATACGGGAGTATCACTTCAGTCATTTGGAGATGATGGTCACACAGGATACGATATTAGTACTCTTAAAAGCTGCAGCTATCGGGAAAATATGACTAGGTCATGACTTTCCGATTATAAAGACTAGATACACGGGATCCGATATATGATTCGTACGGGGCAGACACAGAGCCAGCCCCAGGCCTAGCATGTGACATCCGATACTGGATCGTATTACGTATTACATTGTATTACTACGTCTGATACAGATTATATTCCTCGGCAGATATTTCTGGAGAATTGGATAGGCACGGTGCTTTGCTAGAAGCTAACCATGTCTTGTAAATCGGTGAGAACGTGGTACAGGGTACGCACATGTCGGATAGTCCGACAACCGGATTTACTGCCAACATATCCATGAATCTCTTGGGTCGCTTCCCAAATATTTACCAATGACATTTGACTCGAATAGAATTAATCTGGAATTAATTATGAGAGAGAAAATTAATGTGGGATTAATTACGGCAAGAATTAATCTGGGATTAAATTCGTATAGAAGAGAGAACCCGATTAATTTAGAATTAATCGATAAAATAAATTTAATAGTTAAATTGGATTTTTCTATTTAATTTATTTATTTGGGCTAAAATAATATATCGAATATATTAATTGAAATTAGATTTCAATAGGAAATTAAAATTGGATTTTAATTCGAGCGAACGAATTAATTTGGAATTAATTCGTAAGCGACTATCATAATAATTTTACGATGCATAATTATTTAATTAAATTGGATTTAATTATGTCGCGACAAAAAATTCGTTTAATTCCGAATTAAACGAACCCGGGCCCGAGTCTGTGTTGTGTAAGCCAACTTAAATTTGGAATTTAAAAGTGGTGTGACCCATTTTACTTACATCAACTTGTCAAAGAGTGATGGAAGTGGTTGACATTTTAAATGTTGTATTTAACCATTACACCAACCAACTTTTGGAACAAGTTTGACTTATTATTCCTCTCTCTTTTTCTTGCAAAATCATGA
>SKCR01031223.1:0-16540 GCA_019454045.1 Zanthoxylum bungeanum | reverse complement strand
TTCTGTTCTGAATACCAAATACAAGTTCAATTTTTTTATTGGAGAAAGAAAATGGATATTCATAAACTTTAGATGTTTAAGTTGCATAAGGCAGTAGATAGAAATTGAAACAAAGTATTGCTCTTCGACACACCACAAAACTAATGGAACATTTTGAATTTATGCATAGAGGAGTTCTTTCTTTCTTCTGAGGCAAAATATTTTTACATCTGAAGGACAGCACACTTACCATATGTTCTAGTTCACAGATAGAAGCTGTGATGGTGTAAAACTGTCAGTCAACGACAGTTCATTCCTCAAAATCACCCTGCTTTCTGTCTCTGTGTATCAGAAAAATCGTCTTCCTAATGGTAAAATAGTTACCAAATGGAGAGAATCGCCAATAAAAATGAGGCTGCCATTGTCAAAGATGCAATTGGATTTGCATTTGCTGAGCTTGGCAGAAATGGGTATGTATCAGGTGGAGGCAGCATGCATTCATCGCCATTGAAGTAAACTTTCCGAGGAAATGCCCATCCCTGCTTGAAGGTGAATGTGTCTTTGTTCTTGTGAAGTAGCACCTCAGACTGAACGTTTCCTTGTGGTCCAGCTTCCATTAATAGATCATTGTAGAATTTCATGCCATAGAACATACCAGTGTCATCTGCAAATACAAGTCAAAACTTATCAATCAATGGGTTTGTTGTTAGGTTTTGCAACTGAACTTGAAAAATTTGTTTTGGTTTTTCAGGCACTGACTTATGGATTCATAAGGGACGAGAGGTTTGTAATCGAAGCTGAACACTTGGGTGACATTGTTGAGATTGGGATGCTGTGCAACTAGCGTCCACAGAGTGTAGTTCATCCGATAGTTGAAATTAGTGATGGCAATCTTCACACGCCAATAGTCCTTATAGTTCACCTTCACATGCCAATGCACCCGAATAGGGCACATATGATGCGTGCATTGTAGCAATGGTGTATTGTCCTTTTTTGGAGTGTTTATACCTATTCTGTGTGCTGCCTTTGAATTACTCCTGCATAATCACAACCACCACCAGAATTGGCTACTTAAGAAATCAGACGTTAGTGAAAATTGAATGGGAGGCTTACATAATGCAGTTTTTTTTATTGTGGCAGCCACAGGCACAAGATGGGCAAGGAGTGATTGTTTCATTGTAAAAACTTGAGAAGGAAACGCAGCAGCTTGGGTTCTTCGAAGCAAGAAATTGTGAATAAGTGCACGTCACATTCCATGTCACTGCAGGCGAAGACAATCAGATAATGGGAGGCTTTTGGTTGATACATAAGAACTTCAAACTATCAACATGATGAATAAGATAGAAGATTGTGACAGAGATAAGCTTACTAAGTGCTTGAGTTTTTCTCCTACGATCAGTTGTGAGAAAAACTGTTGATGGGACAACTTTTGCTGGGCCACAAGTGTACCCTGGTCCTGGACCTAGCAGAGTGAAATTCTTGGGAAGTTTCACTGTCTTATTTGAAGTACCAGCGAGTCCAACACTGACCTGGAAGGCTGAGACTGCACTTGCCGGATCCTGTCCCCACGCTGACACAACGCCGCCCTTGCAGCAATTTGTGAACTGCTGGTTATAAGGAACTCCAGGTAGCAAGTCAACAACAGTGGGAGTCCTCTTGCAGCAATGGGGTATGTTTCCTTTGAACTTGGAACAATCTCCTTGCTCTGTGGTTTGTGCTCCCACCATAGTCCAGATTACCTCCTTCTTTGCCCATTGCCATCCCAGAGTCCATCCGGGAGCCCCAATATGGCGATACAATTGGAAATTGTTCATTGTCACTGCCGCCTGGTAAAATTTGTTGAACCATGATCAGTTTGATGATAATTGCTATACAATTTTAAGTTACAGATAAAATTTCTATATTTTATATATATATATATATATATATATATAATGTATGTATGTATATGTATCTATGTATGTATTATGTAATCATGGGATAAAAATGGCTGACTTGATGCATGTTAAATGATTTGGCCTCACTACAGCTTTCAAAATCTGTTGAAAGTTCGATGCAGCACCAATGAAACAGAAATATTGTGTTCCTATGTGATTAAACTCACCACATAACCATCTGCTGTCCAAGACATCACATCCCATTTTATTGTTATGTTGCCAGTTGGATCCAATGGATCATATGCCTCTAAAATCATCAAAAACAGAATCCAAAATTAGTAGAAAGGGAATAAAGCTAAGTCAGTCTTGTTAGATCCTGAGCAAGAATTTACCTGCATGCAAAAACATGAAGAATGCAACTGCCAACAATGTGAGCTTCAGTTCAAAGAATGAGCTGCGGCGCCGCCTTTGGCAAAATACATTTTTGTGTTCCATGGCCTTAAGTTCACCGGATCACAAACTCTCCGGCTAAAGAATCAAAGGAGAGACTGGCAGTTCATTGAACAAACATTGTGTTAAAAAAGCAAAGGATGCTTGAAGTTGTCTCACCAACTGGTTGTTAGGTAATTTTGTAAGATATTTTCATCACACTTGTCACACATACCTAATTTGATTTTTAATTTTTCAGCTTGATGTTTCTGAATCTTGAAGCAAAGCTTTTGATGGGAAATGATGGAAAAGCTGGCGGGAGATTGTGAGAGGTTTGAACTCAACAGCTCAACTGTAATTCCTGTTCACCATTGGTGGTCACATTCACATACTCATTTGAGCCTGAAGGAATGTGTCAGTGTTAATGGGGCCTGCTTTAAGAACAAGTTTGTTCTCTTTACACTTCATGTCAATCCAGTTCAGGCTGTTCATTCAGCCTCATGCTCATGTCTTAAATGAGTATATTGAATCATTTACTCTTCTCTAGAAACTTATTCAAATTCTTAAAATAAGTACAAACGATTGAGTGTTATGGCAAGCTTGTCAATTATGTGTAATATGCTGGTACCGAAGTTTTCATCAACTTCTAATGGCAAAAATTAAGCAACTGATCTTCCTAATCTTAATGGAATTTTTCTTATCTTCAAGTGCTAATTAAGGCAAAAATATCTAATCATATATCTATAATAGTTACAATAGCAAGTTGGATTAGGGGATCCTGACTTGTCTAAGGCGAATTCTTAAAATGAGATCCACTCTAATTTTGCGCCAAATTTTAAAATCCAACCAATTACCTATATCGACTTTCCCATGACCACTTTTGGGTTTGATCATGTTTTGGTTGTTTATTTGTGTCAATAAATTGAAGTGAGAGATCGAAATTGGGTCTGGTTTCTTCATCACTAATGACAGGGAGGTGCTTGCATCAGTCGTCCGTCTCTCCCTGTCTGATTATGACATATCAACTGCGTATTGCATTTAGGTATAAAATATTTGTCATAGATAATAAACTCATGACACAATTAAAACTTGATTTGGAAGGTAATCATAATCTAATATTAAGGGAAAATTAATCTTTTTTACTTTTAGCATCATATTTAAACTTTTGCAATGTAAATATCCCGAATGATTAGAAAATCAAATTGAATTGGAAGATCACCTACTTGACATAGATGGGTTATCCACTTATTTCATATTAAGTTGTTTTTTTTCCCTTAAGTAATGATTCACATCATATTATAGTCATAAGAAAGTTTCTTTTATATTTATAAACTTAGATTCGATATTAAGATGGTTTTTTTATTAATTATAATCGATAATTATTAGATAATAATTTAAATGTAACTGAATCTTCATAATGTATTAATATTAAAGTATTCGTAACAAATATATTATGAAAAAACTTGTGTAGCTCAAGTGTAGGTACAGATTATAAAGTCTAGTGACATGTAAATGGCTCAGTATCAAAACTTTTATGTCACCAGGTCTCTCTCCACTCTGGTAAGGGTGGCAACGGGCTGGGTCGGGCCCGGACTTTGATAAGCCCGGCTCGAGTCCGGCAAAAAAAAAATCCGGTCACACTATATGTAAAAAGAATTTATAAATAAATCACAAATTCATCGATAAATTAATAATTAAATATTACAAATAAATAAATATGTAAAAACATATTAATATATATATATATATAAGCCCGGCCTGAGATTTTTTTGCCCCAAATCGGGCAAAGCTCGGGCGGGCCGGGCCCTGGCTTTTATGCCACTTTTACTCTCTCGTGCGCCCCTCTTAAACAAACCCTAAATCTAATCATTCTGTCACATATTTTGTGGCACGCGGCAGGAACTCCGTCTTCCCTCGTAGTTTCCTTCCTTATTTCTACTTCCTTTTCTTTTTTATTTTCTCAATTTCTCATCCTTCTCAGTTGTCCCCCTCATAATTTTTTCTCCTTCTTTTGATCTATGTTTCTTTTGTTTTTTTGGTTACTCAATATTTTTTGATTTGTGGCTTTTGTTTTTATTTTTGCAAGAATAAAATTCTATTTTCAACACATAATATAATAGAAAATCTATACATAGAAGATGGTGGATCTAGTTTTGGAAGTGGAGAATGAGCTTGAAGCTTCCTTATATGCTTATTTATTTTCCTTTTAATAGATTATATATGAACGGTTGTAAAAGTCTATGTTGTGTATATTGCGTATTTTATGTAACTATTCTAGGTAGAGGTGGGACATTTAGGTCAGTTTGTAAAATCCTTCAGCTCATGATTTCCGTGTGAATGTGATTTCCAATCCGAATAGTACTAACTAAGTTCGAGTTTTAAGATTTTCTAAGTTTATAATCGTACTGAAGTAATCATATATGTACATCATTGTAATGTTTCAATTAATGAAATCTTTCATTAACCTTAAAAAAGATGACTTAGTAATTTCCACTCAATAAAAACAACATTAACATTAACACTATGTTACAAACATCTCCTTGTATATACATCCAAGTATCAATTTGTGAAATGTACGTAACACAGGCTTGAACACTTTTAAACGAACATCTCATTCTTGAATCAACTCACTGCTTCAACCCTTACAGTTCTCTGCATGCCATTAAAGAAGCACACACCTGTGCCTGATGTTTGCTCTCTGGTCTTAAAACAGGCAGGCACTGAGACACTGACAGTCTTCTCTTGTTCTCATTTTCCAATCTCTAGCGAATCGGTTTCCAGAATGCTGTCAATATAGAAAGTAAAAGAACGGCTAGCGTAGATGAGGCAATTCCATTGGCATGGGCAGAGTTCGGTAGACATGGTTAGTCTTCAGGAAGAGGCATCTTGCATTCATCCCCCTTAAAGTAGACTTTCCGAGGTAAAGCCCAACCTTGCTTAAACGAAAATGTGTTTCAAGAATCAACTCTGCCTGGATGTTTCCTTCTGGTCCGGACAGCATCAGAAATTTAGAACATCATTATAGAATTTTATAGTGTCATTTGAAAATTCAAAACTTACACAAGTCAGCCTCAGAATCCATAGCAGGAACCGGTGCGCATTCATGTATCATTCATCCCCGTTGGCTTATGACTTTTTCTGAAATTTTTTGTATAGGAATCAGTGGCTTGTAGGCAAAGCTGAAAACTTCAGTGAAATTGTTGAGATTTGGACGTTGAACAAGCAGCCTCCACTTTGCGTGCATTGTAGCAGTGGTGCATAACTTCTTATTGTGTGTTCATTCCACAACACTCCGAATCTCTGAATCACTCCTGCGTGACGCCATTGGTGAGCAATTCAAGTAGAAAAAGTGCTCAGTACGTTGATGCTTTGTAAGATACTAGAGGAAATTTATAGAAGTATCCACACAGGTTTAGCTTTAAAATGAATTCAAGATGAGAAACAAGTCTCACT
This sequence comes from Zanthoxylum bungeanum, assembly GCA_019454045.1. Classification (NCBI taxonomy): domain Eukaryota; kingdom Viridiplantae; phylum Streptophyta; class Magnoliopsida; order Sapindales; family Rutaceae; genus Zanthoxylum; species Zanthoxylum bungeanum. The sequence goes on along the minus strand of SKCR01031223.1, from coordinate 10,802 downwards.
TGATGCATTTGTTCTTGTTATGGCAGCCAAAGGCGCAGTTTGGACAAGGAGGGATCATGGAGTTGTAGAAAGATGACATTGAGACACAACAAGTTGCATTCTTAGAACCAAGATCTGTGAGTATGTACATGTCACATTCCATGTCACTGTAAATAACGATTTGAAGGATTAAAGAGAAGAATATGACCATTAACCAGGATTGGTCAATGTACATGGCAACAAAGTTTTGTTATCCTATTTTTTGCGTAAAATATTAAGAGAAGCCTTAGATCAAAAACCTGTATTGTAAAGGTTTGAGAGTGAGTTCGGAAAACTCTCGGTGTAAAGTGCGGATTCATTTTACATAGTGGAAAGCTTCACCCTTGAGAGGATACCCACTCACACAAGGGATTTTCACACAAGTCGATATGATCTAGAATTGGCATGTCAGATTGGTGTATTTGGGCTATTTTGGTGGATTTGAAAGATTTCTTGGGTTTTGGAGCTTGAGCCATGCATGAGATATTATATAAAATCTTTATTATGTATAAGACATATGGAATGAGTTTTGGGTGTGCATGAGCTGCCTTGATTGATTTTAGACATAATTTTCGAAAGGTGCATTAACAGTGACAGGATTTGCGTAGGATACGTATTTTGGCCGTAACTTTCTCATCAAATGTTCGATTTTGGTGATTCAAGGTGCGCTTGAAATAATAGTCAGAGATCTACAACTATTTAGTTCACGTCAAAGTCAAATTCAGACTCCTCTTCTGGTCAAAATAGACTCAATATATACATACAGCTTTTATGTTTTATGTTTTAGGATTATATTATGTTTAAGTGTTGGACTGAACTTTAATTAAATTATAAAGTCCATGCATGAAAATTTGAAGGCTTTCTGTTAGGGTTGGTGCTCAGAGTGCCAATCCGGATTGTATTTATGTCCGATTCATAAATACGAACAATTCATTTTTCCATAATATTACTTATTTAATGGTAGCACCTCTTGTCTTTTATATACATATTGTTGGACAATTATGACCCATAGCGTCACTATTTGTACAGATCACGGTGTTGTTGTACAAATTAACTATGTGACAAAGGAGATTGCTCTCTTATCATTTGTGATTAGATCACCTTAGATGTATAAGTGATGAGAGGTCCCTATGATTTGTTCCTGGACGGAGAATGATATGAGACAGTATCAGTCCACGAAGGATAAATCATTAAATATCCTTAGTCAGAGTATTATCGAGATTGGACATCGGTAATGCGGAAAAGACTAGTATTGCACTTGTGCACGTTGTGACGGCATAACAGACATAGTTCTCATATATTTAAGTATTGGATATTTATGCAAGTGCGGTAGGAGGTTGTGTTTTACCGATGGTACGGGAAACAGCTTCGCTCTGGATAGACCCCCGCGGAATCCCATTGGTAGTATGACTATGTGTCTATGGGAGTCTGCAATCAGGGTAGGTGTATTTAGTCTTAACCTGAGACTTGCACCGCTAATACATACGACAATCAATATACTTTAGTTGAGGTCGTCTAGGGCTTTAACCGGTTCTGTGTACGCCGATACTGGGTATATTGGGAATCGTAGTGTGTTGGGTGTGATGTCAAGACGGAAGTATCACTCCAGTCATAGTGGAGATGATGGTCACGTAGGATACGGAACTCGTTCTCTTAAATGCTCGAGCTATCGGGATATTATGACTAGGTCATGTTTATCCGATTATAGAGACTAGTTACCAGACATCCGATATGTGATTCGTACGGGGCAGACATAATTCCAGCCCTAGGCCTTGCATGTGATTATCCGATACTGGACAGAATACGCAATACTTCGGTATACTACGCTTGATATAGATCACATATTCCTATAAGGATATTTCTGGAGAATTGGGTAGGCATGACGCTTTGCTAGAAGCCAACCTTGTCTTGTAAATCGTATAAAACGTAGTACGAGGTACTTACGTGTTCAGATAGTCCGACGACGTTATTTACTGCCAACGTATCCAGGGATCTCATGGGTCGCTTCCCGAAGATTCACCGATGATGTATGATTCGCACTTTATAATCTGGGATTAATTAGAAGAGAGAGAGAGAAAATTAATCTGGGATTAATTACGGAGATATTTTATCTGGGATAAAATATTAATTAAAGAGAGAGAACGATTAATTGGAATCAATCGATAAAATAATATATTCGATATATTATACGAAATTGGATTTCGACGCGGAATTGAAATTTGATTTTAATTCGGGCGAACGAATTAATTTAGAATTAATTCGTTAGTGACGTGAATAGTGATTTCGCTAGGCGTAATCATTTAATTACGACGCGATGAAAAATTCGTTAATTTGGAATTAGCGAACTCGAGCCCGAGAGTGATTGCGAGAGCATTCGCATTTCGAATTCGAGCGCGGCACGCAAGTCACATCAAGAGTCAAATCGCTAGTCGCATCAATCGTCAAATCACTTGTCACTTTGAGTGATGTGACATGACATGTAGTCACTTTATTAAAGTGACTTGATGTGAATACTGATGTGATTGAAAAATACTTTTTGCTTTTTTGACTTTTTGATAAAAGGAAATGCTTTATGTATTTGTTTTGTTTTTTGAAAAAAAATAAATATATATATATTTCATTTTCTTTTATCATTTTCTCTCTCTCTCCCTTTTACGTTTTTAGGGTTTTGGAGCCAAAACTCTCCTCCTCTCTCTCACGGTCTTGGACCGATTTTCTTCATCCATTTTGGTTAAAACCGAACAAAGGGAAGAAGATGGAGTGCTAGCACACACATGGGTTGATACAAATGTGATAGGGAAGTGATTTTGTGAGCATGGAATCACTTTTGGAAGCTTGAAGCTTGGAGCTTCAATGGTGTTCATCAATGGCCGGTCATGGAGGAGACAAGAACCACCAAAACCGAGCAGCCCATTGTCAAAGAAGCTCACTGCCGAGCTTCACAATGAGGAAGAAACTCATCTTGTTCTTGGTGCATCAAATCCAATCATTGTGAGTATATGTTTCCGCCATTATTCCTTGATGTATTCATGCGTTTTTATGCTTGAATTGGATGATTCTTGGGACCTAATTAGAAACCATCAAATGGTATCTATGAGCTTTGATCAAGCATGAAAAAGTTAGGGTTAAAATTGGGTAAACTCAATTTGAGCATCAAATGGTTAAATTGTTTGATATAGTATGCTTGAATGAGGTTGAATTGATGTTGTGCATGATCAATTTCAAGAAATTTGGTTGGATCCATTTTCCCCCAAATTTTGGGCATGGCAAATTGGGTAAAATCAATTGAAGCATGATTTGGTTGAATTGATTGATTAAGTATGCTTATATGTTGTTGAATTAATGATTGATTGGATCAATTTGAAGAAATTGTGTTTGGAACAAATTTCCCCAATTTTTTTTGTTGGCCTAAAGTGACAAATTTGGGTAAACTTGATTTTGAGCATATTTTGTGAAATTGGATGAATGAGAATGCTTAAAGTATGTTTAATTTAAGATTGATTGGATCAATTTGTTGAAATTGTGTTTGGAACAAATTTCCTCAAATTGCTTATGTTGGCCGAATTTGAAGAACCCTAATGTCTTGGCATAATTTTGTTTTTTGATCATTGGATGACTTAAAACAATTGGGTAATGTTGTTTGAAGTTCAATTGGATTGAATTTTGATTTGGAACAATTTTCCCTTTAAAAGTTGGCTTGGCCGAATTCAATGTGATATGAAATTCATTGTGTTTTTTGTATTTTGATTCATTGGATGAGTTTAATTGATTTGGGAAATGAGGATTATGGATTCAATTTGATTGAAACCGAATCGGATTGAAAAACCCCTAATTGCCGAGACTTTAAGCATGTAAATTGGGTTTGATTTTGATAAATTGTGTTGGACACTATTTAATGAAGAAATGCATGATTAAGTATGCTAATTGATGTTTTAGAAATATTAATTGGGTGGTTAATTGTGTATTACACTTAGGTTAATTAATTATGGAATTTAGAATTTTATAAGTTAATTAATTGGGCTGTTTTTTTGAAATTGGGCCTTATAGGTTTTAATTGGGCTTTTGGGCTTGGTTGTACCAAGTTAGGTTTAGGCCAATTTGGTTGGATCCAATTGGGCCTAAAACCGCATCCATAAAGTCCAATTATGACTTAATGGACCTTAATTATTAATTGGGCCTAATGGGCCAAAATTAATTTAAAGGCTTATGGGGTAACTCCCGGATTGGATTTTGGTTATTCGGTTTGACCCGAGTTGACCAAAAGTCCACGCCTTAAGAAATTAATTAAAAGCCCATAAGACTTTAATTAAATAAACATTAGATGATTATCGGGCTTTGAGACCCGTTACGATTAAATTTGGAATTTAAATCGTAAAGGTTCGTTAATAAAAGTGTAATATTTAATTTGGAATTAAATAGTGAATTAGAATTAAATGCGTATTAATTGGATTTAATTATGTAGTTTAATTTAATTCGAGAATTCGTACTTTGAGTACTTATTCGCAAAACGAGTTTGACTCGAGCAAAAATCAAATCGTTGTTTGAACATTGGATAATCACTAATTATCAGATTAATTAATTTGATTAGATTGATTGATAACATGCTTGTATGAATACATGGTTGCGATGCATGAATAATGTATATCGGATGGATATTAGTCGGGTGGGGCAATTTTGGAAATTGTGTAATAAATTTGATTTTTTAATTGGACCTGCGTGTCCAGCCTTATCACCTCTATACTCTTTGTATTCTCTTCTCACCTATTCCCCTCAATGTAAATGAGGTTTCTTTAGAAGTGTAGTGTAACAGGTAGAAGTAAATACATGTGCTAGCTGGAGAGAGAAAATGAGAGATTTGATCTAGGATCAATGTAAAGTATTCATCCGCATATCATTATTATTTTATTTCATATGCGCTTTATTATGTGTTTAGAATGCATGTTTAAGGGTGTATGATGATGAGACATTAACAAAGATAATAAATGGGTTGCCAATTTGCACGCGAAAAACCTCGTTCAATATTAAGCGTATTCCTTCCATTGAGTGATTCTCACTCAAGATCCTAGACGGCATTGGTTTGTTGGCCAAAGTCAAGGCCTTTGTCTGTCGAAGATGTGTTTGAATCACGAAGGCTTTGTTCCATATCGGCGTCTTGTCCAAGTTGTGGTTTGTTGGCCAAAGTCAAGACCACTTCTTGTCCATTGACGTTGATTACGAAGCTTTCCATGGTCAATGAGTCGCGCTTGACTGGGATCGCTAAGTTTGTTGTGCAAAAGCCAAGGCTTAGTTGATTCAGAGGAAAAAGGTTAGGTAATTGTAGGCATTGCATTTTCGCATGTGAAACCCGATGATGAGTCTCAATTGGAGGCACTACCTTTTTAGCTAAGGATATTGCGGGAAACGGAGGTCGGAAGGGGAAATTCGGAAAAGTATGTCATCAAGTTCATTCCACAAGTTCACTGTCTTCGTTGGTGCTGCGTTCGTTCCTCCGTTCGAACCTCGTGCAAATTGCGGACGTTCGTGCCGCGTGCGAGGAGGCGTTCGAACGGAGCCGGTAATTCTGGTTTTGCTGCTAGCCTCACACCTCAGCCCATTTGGCCCCCCAAAGCCCATAAAACACATCCCAAATTAAATAAATAAATATTAAACATTAAATAAAATATTTAAATCATTTACCAATTAAATAAAACATAAAATAAAATCATGCCTAATATAAATAAATCAAATATATTATATACTAAAACTAAAAAGAAGATATGCTTAATTAAAATCAATCTTAAAATTAAAGCCAATCACAAATTTGACTTCCTAATTCAATAAGATATCCACCAATTTAAAAGTATTGACTTCCTAATCTAACCAAATTTATCCCCCCCTCAATCTTTGACTTTCCTTGCTAAACACCAAATCTTATCCCCTCTTTAATGCCAAAATCTCTTCCTTGTGAGACAAGGTGAAGCCTAGCCATTCTCTATATAAACCACCCTTCACCAAGCCTCTTGACCTCCTCTAGTTGACACATATACAAAAAAAAAAAAGCATTCCCATTGACGCCCATTGTAAGCAAGAAAAACAACAAGAATTTCTCTCCTTCTCCTCCCTCCATAGCCGAAAAACAAGCCTTCCTAAAGCCACTGAAACCAGCCCCTGCCACCCCTCTAAAACACGCCCAAGTAGCCCCTAAATCACCTTACAACAGCAGCCCAAAATCACCTTAAAGCAGCAGCAAAAAATCCTCCCAAAACAGTCCCCAAAATCCCAAAAACAGTAACATAAAAACTGCATAGATAATCTTAAAAATAATCACATATAATTGCACTAAAAACCCACACAAACTTGGAATAGTTTTATTGAAAACGTTAAAACAGGTAGCCCGTGCAGTGAGCAACAAGACAGAAGCCGAATAGGAGCAGAACGGAGTTCGAACCGCAAGCAAAACAGCAAAGCAGTGAGCTAGGACGCTGAACCAGTGAACCAGAAAAGTTGCGGAGCTGTACCCCTTTCGATCTTCGTGGAACGCGAGTCCGAGAGACGGCTTAAAAGGTTAGACCTGAGGGTATCTTTCACACCCGTTTTCTTTTTTTCGCATTATTTATTAAGTATTACTTGTATGATTGTCATGTTGGAATGCATGTTGTGGTCTTTGAGTAGATAAACATGCATGAATTATGAAATGTAATATGTTGTGGGTATTGGATGAATGAGAGATGTGTCAACTCTCGTGGTATATCGGATGGAAACCCGGACATAAATTTCATAGCCGATTCCGAATGGACGGTAATATGATCTGTACTCGGGCCACAACTCCACGTACCGCTTGGGTAAACGGCACCATCTTTCTTTTGTTGTGTTGCTTTTGTTTATTTAGTTCTCTTTACTTGAATTCAATATGTTGTTTAGTTATGCATGATTCAACCAAGCGCATGGGCTTAGTGAGTTAGTCCAAAGGTCCTCCATTTGGGAGACAAAGAGCCGAAAAGGCCACCTTTGTGACACTACTTCGCCGCGCCGGTTGATGTGTGTTCGGTTGGATGCGAGATACGTTCAATCGGGCATACTTAGTTTGATATTATTATCTTTTATCTATGGTTCAATCAAGCGCATGGGCTTAGTAAGTGGAATGAAAGATCCCTTATGGGGAGGGGTTAAAACCCGTTACCACGATGCTTTGCCGCGCCGGTTGATGTGTGTTCAGATTGGATGTAAGATGTGTTCAATCGGGCATACTTGGTTGATATGATTGGTTTTATTCTTGTATGTGTGATGTGACGCGCATGGGCTTAGTATGTTGGTCTAAAGGTCCTCTCTTTGAGAGATCAAGAGCCCCAAAAGGTCACCTTTACGGCAGTACTTCGCCGCGCCCCTTTTATTTTGTGTTTATGTATTGCGTCCCATTTCATGCATCAGGTTTGTTCCCGTTCGAACGCGTTTACGAACGCAACTCGAACGCGCATGTGTTTTTTCCTTGTCATGCATCAGGTCTCCCTCATGTTCGAACGCGTTCACGAACGCCATACGAACGTATGCATTCTATTTCATTTCCGTTCGAACGCGTTAACAAACGCTATACGACGTGAGCATTTGTTTCATTTACGTTCGAACGCGTTATCAAACGCCATACGAACGAGAACTTCTGTTTACCGTTCGAACGCGTTTACGAACGCTATACGAACGCCCACGCACTTTCTTAGTTCCATAATGCATCAGGTCTGGTTCCGTTCGAACGTGTTCTCGGACGCTACACGAACGCGAACCTTCTTTTTATCGTTCGAACGCGTTTACGAACGCTACACGAACGCGCACCCACTGAATCGAGTCATCTTCATTAGATTCCATGCATAGTTTTCCTAGTAGCTATCCCCACATGTATGAATACAACTATGTTAATGAATTACAATTCATATGCTTGTGTCGTGATAACATTTGAGTATTATTTCTTGTGGTATATCGGATGGAAACTCAGACGTAAATTCCGTAGCCGATTCCGAATGGACGGTAGTGCGGTCTGTACTTGGGATACAATTCCACGTACCACTTGGAAAAGTGCCCATATGTATGTTTGTATGGTTAATATGTGTTCTTGTGCTTTCTTGAATGTAATATGCAAATAAAGTTGTATGTTCGTTGCTATGTTGATATATGTTAAGCATGCGATTTTAGATATGAGATAAGTTTTATTTTGCATATGAGAATTTAGAAGCATGATACTCTTGGAAATAAGTGTTACTTAAGCTTGATTAAATTATTACATAAATCCTTTCATTACAAGTGACATGAGTAAGGGACCATTCCGAACCCAACGGTTTGAGGTCTTCCCTTGCGAGGGGTGAGTGCGGCCTTAAATCTTTGTCCCGGTTCACACCGGGTGGCGACTCCATATTATTTGTATTTCCCACTAGTGCCGCGAGCCTAGGAACGGCGTCGCCCAGGTCCTGTTGTCCTACAGTAATACATTGGATGTATTGGCATATATAAGATCTATGTTTCGGACTTGGGGTCTCCCTACCGGATCTAGGAATTGGATGAGATCCAATTGATCTTAGAGATATACCTAGTTAATTATCATACAATTTGTTGGCCAAAGTCAAGATTGTGTGATATTTAAGGGGATCCTAGCCCACTAGGAAACACGGTTTCCCGAGTACTACTCGACAGAGGGTTAGAGGCTCGCCGAAAAATAGTGGGAGGCAAGAATTGAATTTGCAATACTCGTTCAATTACTCGCCATACGCGCTTATTCAAATTATTTCGTCGTTAGATTAAATGTTAGTTGGACTAATATTTAAATTTATGTTTTTAATTAAGTTGGACTGTATTATAGTTGATTATATATAATTGGATTATATTAATCAATATATTTGAATTAATTGATTTCAATTTACAGTTGATTTTATAGTTGGACTATAGTAATCAATGTAATTGAGGTTAATTAATTAGATTTTATTTGATTATATAGTTGGACTATATAATCATTATAATAATAGTACCACACAAATCGTTGATTAAATAGTGTGGACTATTAGAATCAAGATTTTAAAATGAAAGATTAGTGTTTAAGACATAAGCCTGGGTGAAAATGTATTTAGACGACTATATTTTTCAAATTGGGAATAAAGTTTCAGGATGGTCCTGGAAAATAACAAGTTACTTTATTTGATAAAATAACATATTATGGCCTAAGCCGGAGTTAAGCAAATAGTAGAGTATAATCTTTGGAAGATCTTGTAATGATAACTTAAGTGCTTAATCCATTAGTTTGTAGAGTAAGACTCCTTAATTTCTGAATCAGACCAAGAATAATATCCTTAAAGTATGATAATGAAATTGAAGGATTTTCATAAATCTATACTTAGATTTTAAGAAGGCTTTGACTTCAAAAATGTTTGTCATAAATATGTACACAACTAGTATTAAAATTAGATTTTAGATACTTAGTGTGGTACATAAATATGTAATGATGTTCAGAATCTGCTATGAGCAGGATACTGACTTCTATTGAGATTTATCTGCGAATTGAAAACGGGACGAAAGTCGTTTTAACCGTAGATACCTGAATTTAGGAACTACCTTCGGGTTAGTACTTAAATTAAGGAACTATTATAATGTAACTAGTTTGACTAGATACATTATCTCTATATCAGTGTTTAACCCGCTGCTGGTGAACCTTTATATTCTAGAACACTAAAGTGTTTTATTGTATAAAGATGATATGAGATAAACACATTAGATGTGGATAACAGAATTTGTATTTTGGATATAAATATCTCAAATATATAACATGACAAATAAATAGCTCAAATTGATTTGATCAGTTAAGAAACTTAATTGTGGCATAGTTGTCAGGGACACTATTAAACAAGAATTGTATATCCGCACTTTTGAAGAGTGGGTACCAGGACTGATTTGATTCCATTCAAATAAAGTCTACGAATCTAGTCTCTTTGGGCAAAGTGCCTAAATACTATTTACTTGGTAAAAGTGTAAATGCCAAAATGCCACCGATATGTTAGCCCTACTTCATAGTGAAGCAAGTGGGCCCATGTCTAGCTAGGCTAGATATGGATATGAATATTTCGTGACCTGTACGGATGTGGCATCGCGTATGGTTATGTGTTTCCTTTTGAAGACACAAAATCGGAAATTTTCACAGTTTCGACACGAAATAGACAAACAGATCAGCTAAAGTATTAAACCGTCACGGGAAGACCGTAATGGAAAATACTTAAGCAATAAGTTTCTCGTATACTTGAAATAATATAGTATCTTTCAATAAGGACTCCTCCCGGAACACGTCAGTTTGACGGTGTGTCCGAATGGATTAACCGAATTTTGTTAGACATGATAAGGTTAATCAAGAGTCGCTCTGAGCTACCATTTCCTTCAACGGATAAGCTTTAAACAGTGCAAGAACTTATTTTGAATAAGGTTCCATAATAATCTGTTTGACAGATATCATATTAGATATGAACGGGAAAGAAACCGGGTTTCACATTCCTGAATATTTGGGTATTTCAGGCATATGTTTGGATGATACCAAACTAAAACCCAAATAGGATAAGTGCCAATTGTAGGTCATCATAGGGATACCATAAGTATTGTACTTATACACCTCACAAGAGAACAATTAGATTGTTGCTCACCATGCGATTTTCCTAAGAGGAATACCGATATGCAGTGGTATGTGGGAGGATAGTATAAAACTCGATGAAAAATCGGAGTAATACTGTTCAAGGCACCGAATCTTAATGGAACATAATAGTTCATCAAGGATGAAACTATTCCAT
>SKCR01031222.1:0-16678 GCA_019454045.1 Zanthoxylum bungeanum | reverse complement strand
ATGGTTTTTAAGGGCCAATATTTGTGGGCTTTTGGTATTGAATTTTGACGTGAAAAGACAATTTTACCCTCGGGTCCAAATTTGGCACGTACACTCCTCAATTAATTATTTCTTAATTTATAAGGTCAAAAATGATCAATAAAAGTGTACATATATTATAAAAAACCAGTAAAAAAAATATTAGTCTTATAGTAAAATAATTTTGTCTTATATTATTTTTGCAATGATTTATAAATCATTTTTGTTTTCTATAAATACCCTAGAGTCTTTACTTTGAAACCACATTCGTCACCTTTCAAACTTTCTCTTCTAGTTTTATATATTTTTTCTCCCTCAGGGGTGTGGCTTGATGGTGAAGGGTCCAGAATCTCACCTTGAGGTTCTGGGTTCGAATTCAGGGGGTGCAATTTCTTGTAAGAGCCTGGGGCAGCCGGGGGTTTTACCTGTGCCGCGGCCCAGAATGAGTGGTTTGGTGGCGGGTTTCCAACGATTAAAAAAAATATATATATATATATATAATATGCTTATGCTGCTAAAATTGAGGGGCGATTCATTGTTGGAAAAATGCTTATTTATAAGCATTTTGAGGCTCAATTTTAAGCATGGTCCACTTCGTGTTAGTGGTTGTTATTGAATGATTCGGATACTCCTCCGTGAGTACTTCGAAATGGTATATTCATATGCTTAAAATGGTGCTTGGGTGAATGAGAAATTGTTGCTCAAAGTTCACAATTTTGAAGCCTTTTGTAATTCCATAACAGCTAATTTAATTAGCTTGGTGGTTACAAAATTTAATCTCCATAAGTGCTAATCTAATTAGCTTGGGGTTATATAGTTTAATTTCCATTAGTGCTAATTTAATTAGCTTAGTGGTTACAACAATGTGTAACATCTCCCATTATGAAATTTAATTGGCAAGTTAATTTCTATTAATTGAGATGTGTTTTTCTTTTCCTATAAAACAACATCAGTCCTTTTTTTCAAGATATGAAATAGAAAATAGAGAAAGACATAGCACACACACGAAAGATCATTTTCTTTGTTTTGTTAAAAGGAGAGTTCAAACACTTTGTGGTTCGTTGGATACGAGTCTGGTGGTGCCCTTTCTCGTACGTTTCCGTTGTATCCTGGGAAACAATCGTCTCACGTTCTACTGCACCTACGGTAGGGGACAAATTTGTTTTAAGGATGTTGTTTTACAACAAGCCTCGGGAAAGTTCAGCATCTGCCAACAGCCTCTGCCTCAGCTTCAGCTTCAGCCTCAGCTTCATCTTCTGCCTCTGCCTGCCATCAGCATCTGTCAACAGCCTCTGCCTGACTCAGCATCTGCCAACAGCCTCTGCCTCAGCATCAGCATCTGCCAACAGCCTCTGCCTCAGCATCAGCATCTGCCAACAGCCTCTGCCTCAGCTTCATCTTCTGCCTCTGCTTTCAGCCTCAGCCTCTGCTGTCAGTCTCTGCCTTCAGCCTCTGCCATCTGCCTCTGCCTCTGCTCATCAGTCCCTGCCTCCGCTTTCAGGGTCTGCCGTGAGGGTCTGCTCCGAGGATAATAATTATAATTGTAATTTTGTCATATTCGGATTTCCCAATTACCGTGTAATAATTGTTATCTACAGTCTTAAAACAAATTCGAGACTCTGTGGATATGGAAATCAGTCCAAACACAGTAGATCCGAATATGGCAGCCTCTTCGGCTGGCCAGAATGTTATGGCAGCCCCCGTGGCTGACCAAAGTGCAGTGGCAGCCCCTTCGGCTGGCCAACTTGCATCAGCCTCTGGGCTTAATATGGCAGCCGTTGTGGCTGGCCAAGGTGTTTCTGCCTCAATGGCTAGACAACCTGTTGGACATGTGAGCCATGTCAATCCTGCTGCGGAAAAACCTGAAAAATTCAGTGGTCAGAATTTCAAAAGGTGGCAACAGAAAATGTTCTTCTACCTGACCATGTTGAACCTTGCGAGGTTTCTAAAGGAAGATGATCATGTACCCAAAGAAGGTGAGATTGATATCCAAGTCATCAGTGCCATTGAAGCTTGGAAACATTCTGAATTCCTATGTCGGAATTATGTGCTGAATGGGCTAAGTGATTCCTTGTACAGTGTGTACGCTGGAATGAAAACAGCTAAAGGGCTTTGGGAATCTTTAGATCGAAAATATAAAACTGAGGATGCCGGTACTAAGAAATTTGTCGTAGGCCGTTTCTAGAGTTTAAAATGATTGATTCCAAAACTGTGATAAGCCAAGTACAAGAACTGCAGATTATTCTAGCAGAAATTCATGCTGAGGGGATGAGTTTAAGTGAAACCTTCCAAGTAGCCTCGATAATGAGAAACTACCACCTGGTTGGAAAGATTTCAAGAATTATTTAAAGCATAAGCGAAAAGAAATGAGCATTGAAGACTTGGTTCTTAAGCTAAGAATTGAGGAAGATAACCGAGTTTCTGAAAAGAGAGGAATGACTCATGAGGCCAAAGCAAATGTTGTCGAACATGGCCATAAGAACAAGAACCTCAAGAACAAAGGGTCAAAGATGGGCCCTAAAGAGGAGTTTCCAAGAAATCAACATTTCAAGGAAAATGCTTCAACTGTGACAAAATGGGTCACAAGTCTTCTGAGTGCAGACTGCCGAAGAAGAAAAAGAAACAAGAGGCTAATGTGCTAGAAAACATGACTCAAGATGTTTCAGACATTAACCTTTCTGCTGTGGTTTTGAGGTGAATCTGGTGGGTTCTAACCCAAGAGAGTGGTGGATTGATACTGGTGCCACTCGACATGTATGCTCAGACAAAAGCATGTTTTCTTCATTTGAGCCTGCTGAAAATGGGGAAAAGATATACATGGGAAATTCAGCAACATCTGAGATAGAAGGTCAAGGAAAGGTGATTCTGAAGATGACCTCTGGGAAAGAGTTGACTCTGAACAATGTTCTGTATGTACCTGAAATACGGAAGAATCTTGTGTCTGGATCGCTTCTGAACAAGCATGGATTCCGGATGGTGTTCGAGTCTGATAAAGTAGTTTTGACTAAAAATGGGATGTGTGGGAAAAGGGTATGTAACTGATGGGCTTTTTAAGCTCAATGTAATGGTTGTTAAACCCAAAAATATCAATAAAGCTAGTTCTTCTGCTTATATTGTTGAGTATTCTAATCTTTGGCATGATAGATTAGGACATGTTAATTTTAATTCATTGCGAAAGTTAATTAACATGAATCATATTCCCAATTTTAAAATTGATAACAAACATAAGTGTGATATTTGTGTTGAGGCAAAACTAACAAGATCATATTTTCATAGTATTGAAAGAAACTCTGAACCACTTGATCTAATTCATACCGATGTATGTGATTTTAATTCAATACAATCGAGAGGCGGTAATAAATATTTTATTACCTATTGATGATTGCACAAGATTTTGCTATGTGTATTTAATGAAAAGCAAGGACGAAGCTATAGAGAAATTTGTTCTCTATAAGAATGAAGTTGAGAACCAACTGAATAAAAGAATTAAGGAGTTAAGAAGTGATCGTGGTGGTGAGTATGTTTTCCCTTTTGAATCACTTTGTGAACAAAATGGAATCATACATCAAACACAGCTCCTTATTCGCCTCAATCCAATGGGATTGCAGAACGTAAGAATCGTACCTTGAAAGAGATGATGAACGCTATGTTAATCAGCTCTGGCTTACCTCAGATTATGTGGGGGAGAAGCTGTCTTATCAGCTAATTACCTTTTAAATAAGGTACCACGGAAAGAAGCAGGGAAAACTCCTTATGAAATGTGGAAAGGAAGAGTACCTTCCTATAAATTCCTACGAGTGTGGGGGTGTCTTGCCAAGGTAGTCATTCCTCCACCTAAAAAGGTGAAGATAGGACCAAAAACTGTTGATTGCATTTTCATAGGATATGCACATAACAATAATGCTTATCGATTTCTTGTGCATGAGTCTAATGTACCAGATATTCACAAGAATACGATAATGGAATCAAGGAATGCATCATTTTTCGAATACGTTTTTCCTTGTAAAACTAATTTGAATTCAGATGTGCACAAAAGGGCACATGAGACTATCATTGAAGATAGTCAGGACCGAGAACAAATTAATGTTCCAGAGGATCAACAAGTTGTTGAACCTGAACTAAGACGTAGCAAAAGAGCTAGAACGGAAAAATCATTTGGTCCAGATTTTCTGACATTCTTGTTAGAGAATGATCCTCAAAGCTATAACGAAGCGGTAAGGTCAGCTGATGGTGCCTTGTGGAAAGATGCCATCAATAGTGAAATTGAATCCATCTTACAAAATCACACCTGGGAGTTAGTGAATCTTCCTCCAGGATGTAGACCTTTAGGGTCCAAGTGGATTTTCAAAAGGAAAATAAAGGCAGATGGATCAATTGACAAGTACAAAGCAAGACTTGTAATTAAAGTTATAGACAACGTGAAGGTCTTGATTACTTTGATACTTATTCTCCTGTAACGAGAATAAATTCCATAAGGATGATACTAGCGATTGCAGCTTTGCGCAATCTTGAGGTACATCAGATGGATGTGAAAACAGCCTTTCTGAATGGAGATTTAGATGAAGAAATCTACATGGAACAACCTGAAGGCTTTATAGCTCCAGGACAAGAAAAGAAAGTCTGTAAGTTAGTTAAATCCTTGTATGGATTGAAACAAGCCCCGAAACAGTGGCATAAAAAGTTTGATGACACCATGTTGGCAAATGGTTTCAAAATCAATGAATGTGATAAATGCATTTATGTCAGAGAGACAGAAGTTGGCTATGTCATTTTATGTCTCTACGTTGATGACATACTGATTGTCGGGAGTAATGTCAAAATGGTGAAATCTACCAAGAATATGCTGAAATCCAAGTTTGACATGAAAGACATGGGTCTTGCAGATGTCATTCTGGGAATAAAGATCTCGAGAAGTCCAGATGGACTATTCTTGATCAGTCGCACTATGTGGACAAAATTCTTGGTAAATTCAACATTGATGATTCAGCTGTGGCTAGAACTCCCTTAGATGTGAGTGTTTACACCTATCAAAGAATATGGGGAGATGGTATATCTCAAGTAGAATACTCTAGAGTGATCGGGAGTTTGATGTATCTATCGAGTTGTACAAGGCCTGATATAGCCTGTACAGTAAACAAGCTCAGCAGATATACGAGTAATCCAGGGGTTGATCACTGGAAAGCAATAGTGAGAGTACTTAGGTACTTACGTTTTACTCGTAATTATGGGTTGCACTATCATAGATATCCAGCTGTAGTCGAAGGATACAGTGATGCTAATTGGATATCTGACATGAAAGACTCAAAGTCTACTAGTGGTTATGTGTTTACACTAGCAGGTGCAGCTATATCATGGAAATCCTCCAAACAGACTGTGATAGCCAGATCTACAATGGAATCAGAATTCATTGCATTAGACAAGTGTGCTGAAGAAGCAGAATGCTTCGAAATTTTCTAGAGGATATTCCAAGTTGGCCTAAGCCAGTGCCAGCAATTTGCATTCATTGCGATAGTCAATCTGCAATTGGAAGGGCACATAACAATATGTATAATGGTAAGTCTAGACATATTCGTCGTAGACACAATACCGTTAGACAATTACTCTCTACTGGAGTTATTTCGATTGACTATGTAAAGTCAAAGGATAACATTGCGGATCCGCTAACCAAGGGTTAAATAGAGAGTTAGTTGTGAAATCATCGAGGGGAATGAGACTGAAGCCCATTAGATAAATGTTTATTACGAAGGAAAACCCAACCTTGTTGACTGGAGATCCCAAGATCTAGGTTCAATGGGACAACCTACTCGTAAAAGACATAATTGGATCACTGTGGGGGGTTACCCTCTAGTCCATTCCTATGATGAAATGAAACAGTGATGTTCGTATGGATAAGGTTAAGCAAAAGCTTTTAATGATTCTTATGCGTCGGGAATCCGAGCAGAGTATTACGAGATACTCTTAAATAAGAAATCACCTATGTGAGAGAGAAGTGGGGCCGCTTCAAAGGGAATTGTACGGGGCACAATTTTAGAAACTCTTGCAGAACCAGGTAGATGTTCATGGCCAAAATGAACATAATAATGAGAACTCAAATGTGTAGGTAAAATATCTGTGTGATATGTGTTCTCCAATTACATGAACGGCAGTACAGTTCAATGACATCGCGTCAACTGTCAGTCAGTAATGAGATATATTTTCACAAGGGAAGGTTCAAAGGCTGTGGCCTACCTATCCTATGCAGGTGTTGAACCGTTGAACTCTTCTAGGTCAAAATAAAATGTTTTATAAAAATAATTTTATTCGACGTTTTTCGCCAATTTCATTCATGTGGGGGATTGTTGGAAAAATGCTTATTTATAAGCATTTTGAGGCTCAATTTTAAGCATGGTCCACTTCGTGTTAGTGGTTGTTATTGAATGATTCGGATACTCCTCCGTGAGTACTTCGAAATGGTATATTCATATGCTTAAAATGGTGCTTGGGTGAATGAGAAATTGTTGCTCAAAGTTCACAATTTTCAAGCCTTTTGTAATTCCATAACAGCTAATTTAATTAGCTTGGTGGTTACAAAGTTTAATCTCCATAAGTGCTAATCTAATTAGCTTGGTGGTTATATAGTTTAATTTCCATTAGTGCTAATTTAATTAGCTTAGTGGTTACAACAATGTGTAACATCTCCCATTATGAAATTTAATTGGCAAGTTAATTTATATTAATTGAGATGTGTTTTTCTTTTCCTATATAAACAACATCAGTCCTTGTTTTCAAGATATGAAATAGAAAATAGAGAAAGACATAGCACACACACGAAAGATCATTTTCTTTGTTTTGTTAAAAGGAGAGTTCAAACACTTTGTGGTTCGTTGGATACGAGTCTGGTGGTGCCCTTTCTCGTACGTTTCCGTTGTATCCTGGGAAACAATCGTCTCACGTTCTACTGCACCTACGGTATGGGACAAATTTGTTTTAAGGATATTGTTGTTTTACAACAAGCCTCGGGAAAGTTCAGCATCTGCCAACAGCCTCTGCCTCAGCTTCAGCTTCAGCCTCAGCTTCATCTTCTGCCTCTGCCTGCCATCAGCATCTGTCAACAGCCTCTGCCTGACTCAGCATCTGCCAACAGTCTCTGCCTCAGCATCAGCATCTGCCAACAGCCTCTGCCTCAGCATCAGCATCTGCCAACAGCCTCTGCCTCAGCTTCAGCCTCTGCCTCAGCTTCATCTTCTGCCTCTGCTTTCAGCCTCAGCCTCTGCTGTCAGTCTCTGCCTTCAGCCTCTGCCATCTGCCTCTGCCTCTGCTCATCAGTCCCTGCCTCCGCTTTCAGGGTCTGCCGTTAGGGTCTGCTCCGAGGATAATAATTATAATTGTAATTTTGTCATATTCGGATTTCCCAATTACCGTGTAATAATTGTAATAATTGTTATCTACATTCATCAAATGGGCATAGCTCAAGCTTGGCCGCTGATAAGCGAAACCCATTTGTTTGCTTTCGCTGCAAAAAAGGCTTTTCCGACGACACAGGCTTTTGGAGGCCACCAAAATGCCCACAGGAATTGAAGGAGCGCCCCAATAAGAAGGACGACGGTGGTGACATGCCTAGGCTTATTGATTTTTAATAGTGCTGCTGGTGCTGTGAACAATTATCGGATGATCACTCCACGGTGTTGCTGGTAATTAATTAATTAGTATAAGGATTACTTATACTAAACATTAAATTAATTAACGGTGTCCGAATTTTTACTTTGTGAGTTTCATTTTCTTTAACAGTTGATTTCGTACTTAACACAAACGATCATATTATATATAAGATGATGAGGATGTTGCTCTAATGTATTATGTATGTAGTGATGATGAGGGACTTCATGGGTGTGAACCAAGGTGGCTGCTGGCTCGATGAGTTTCCGGTGGACGCTGCTTCGGACACCTATGACGGCGGCGGCGGCGATTACGAGCCTCATAATGAGCTCACTTCTAATTATGATCAGCTGGACTTAGCTTTGAAGCTATGAATTCGTGGTAATTAAGGCAGTGAGGTGGTCTTTTCTTTTGGTGTTAAACTGTTAATATTATGCAGATATATAGTAACTGTAGTTTGTGGTTTTTATGAGGTATCAAAAATGCTAGTGGAGTTTCATTGGTCTATATATAATTAACCTTCTAGAATAATCCTACAAGTTTCTTCATCTATTTTTTCCAATTGATGAACTCTTTTTTCATATTATTATATTTACATAAAATTGAAATATATATATTTAAGAAGCCTAAATACTCAAACTTATGTGTTAGTTTCTAAGTATAAATTAGATTCGCTTTTGTTAAACACTATTTTGGACCCACTCACATAAATAATTTATATTTAATTATTATTATAAATGCAATGTCTTTTCGACTAAAGCACCAAAAGGTGCTTAACATCTATGATATCAGAGTCAATTTGACTATCAAAAAGACCAACTTATATATAATTGGAGTATTAAGTAGAAAACTTTAATGTGCTGTTTTGAATGATTAATAATAGTATATGTGGATTGACATATATTTTTTATAAGAAAATAAAATTTTACGATAAATATATAACACACCTTATTGGATGAATTCATAATGAAAATAGATAATACACATGTCCTCGGAGATCTCTGCTGATATGTTTGAATCTTGAATTAATACGAGGATCAAATACTAACACACCGTTTGATAAAGAATATTGATTGAGAATATAAGATAACTTAATTATAAATATTGTATTTGAAAATTCGGGGTTATCCTAAGTTCTGACCCTATGCGGAATTACAAACAATAAGCAGGACAAGTCATGTTACTGCTACTATGGAATTGCAACAGGCAATTTAAAAATGTAAAAACAATAACAATAATTAAAGCAGCAAAAAAAATCAACAACAACAATTCAACACAATGATTTTGGTGACGAAGTGGAAAACTCTTCCGAGTAAAAAACCACTCCGGGTATAGGTTACCACCCGAATCCACTATATCGAGAAAAACTTACAGCGATGGTCAAGACCTATGGTGGCAACTCCACCGACTCAAGTACCTCTATACTGCAAGAACTCAAGGCAACTCCTCAAGCCCGCGACCCACGGTTTTCTTCAAGACCTCTGAAGTCTCTGAGTAGATTATATCACCAATGACGCCGGAACTCCGACTACCAAACTTCATCCTAAAGAACTCTAAAGGATTAGGGAATTTGGGTTAAGTTGTGTTGAAGATTTATCAAAGAATGGAATCACACCATTAATGAAGAAGACAAGAAGATGAAGAAGTCTTCAATGGTGGATTCAAAGAGAGTTGAAAGCTTTGAGAGTATTTGGCTCAAGAGAAATATGCTTCAATTATTGAGAATGGCGGCTAAGGGTTATATTTATAGGTAGGGTGAAAACCTAGGGTTTTGCAGGCCAAAATCGCGTCCAGATCGCAGTCGCGTTCGAACGCTTACTAGAACGCTACACGAACGCGCCCTTTCTGTGAAGACTCGTTCGAACGTCAATCGAACGCACAACGAACGTGAACTCTCTGGAATGCTCCCGTTCGAACCCACCAAGAACGTGACTCGAACGTTTGCTCTCTGGAATGCTTCCGTTCGAACCCAATAGAGAACGTGCCACTAACGCCACACGTTCGAACCCATAAACGAACGCAGCACTAACGCGAATCGTTCGAACACTGAAACGAACGCACCACGAACGTATGTCTGATGCACAGCAGCCAGAAACAAGTCCAATTGCACAAAGATCTTCATGAAAGATTACAACTCAATTGAACTTGTTTTGTCACGGACACATGCCAATAAAAGTGGCTAACAATCTCCCCCTTTGGCATTCCGTGACAAAACAAACCTAATACAAAGACTACGGTAATAGACCCAACAAAGCAAATAGTCAACTGTCAACCATCAAAACAGTGACTTATTACAAATGGACTTGATCTAACACCTAACAAGTAGTCTTGAAAATAACACCTCCTCAGCAACAGACCTGTTTACCTGAAACATCCACAGACAACAATATACCGTGAAAAGCATTGAAATTATCAAGTATAACATAAACAGGTAAATCATTTTCTTCCCCCCTTAATCTGAACTCTTCTGAACAGGAAAAATCACCCATTTACTCCCCCTTTTTGTCACGAAATGACAAAGCATGCATACACCGGGAGAACAACAAGTATATATTAAAACTTACTCCCCCGCACAAACAGGCACCCAAATATAAGCGAGACATTCAAGATAGAATATTTTCATTAAAATACGTCAAATGTTTGCAATACATCTCATAATCAATCAAAAGGGTGAGAGGACATCATAACAGGTTACAAAAATTATGATCCCAAAGATAAACAGACTCCTAACTCAAATAAAACAAAGCTGCTAGTCAGACTCTGAACTGGCAGAGGAACCCTCATTATCAGAAGCCGCATTACAATCCGCAATATGGCGAGCAAACTGAGCTTCCAAGTTACGAACAGTCGAACGAATCTCTGATTGGCCTCCTGAGAGTAGACGAAGCTCGGCCAGGATAGTGGCATGAGAGTCCAAAATGCGCTGGTAAAAGTCTGGAGGAGGACCAGCGGAAGAGGAGGAGGCAGCAGCCGGGGCAGACGGGGCAGGATCAGGAGCAGGAGCAGCCGCTGGAGCAGGAGCACGAGCATGGGCAGGTAGATGAGCAGCTCCTGAGGAGACAGTCTGACGACCTATGGGCTTGAGCAGAGGGAGATGGGGATCATGAACAAAGCCAGGGATCAGAGCCGAGATGATACGGCGAATAAGACACCCGTAGAAGAGTGTGAGCAACATATGAAGCAGTGCGAATGCGGGTCATCTCTCGAAGGATTACACTGAGGAGGTCTATGGAAAGTCCCTGCTCTATGGCATAAAGAAAAGCAATCCTGGCAAGAGGTTGGGTTTGACGGCGATTTAGGCCAGAGATTGTGGCAGACAATCCGATTGAGCAAACGATAGGAGGGGAGTAAGGTGGCAACAACAATAGTAACCTCCGACTATCGGACGATGTTGACCAGAGGCTGTAGGGGTTGGTGCTCAGAGCGCCAATTCCCGGTTGTATTTTGTTAAATACTTCTGTAAAACGTTATTATCATAGTAATAATATATGCAGTTTCTATAATATAATCTATTCTTTTATATGGTAAAGACGTAATGACCTTAGAATGATTAGTCATGGTACAGTTGCAAAAGCGTCGCAGCGGACATTGAGTCGTATCATGACGTTGTCATTCTCAGACTGTTCCTGGTCAAGGTTTACACTACTTGGTCAGTATAGTAAACCCGTTGAGACCGGTACATGTCGTATACTGGAATATATGATTCCAATGGTTTCTCAATGAACCATAAGTCTTGGAGACTAGTATAGACGTGTAGGTGTTTATAGTGGATAAACACTGACGACTCACCGAAGATTCTTAATGGATGGTACACCAGCGTCAATAAGAATCTTCTCGTTTGAGTAGCACTTGTGATTCTTAGACTTGAGATGCCATTGTGGGCACATGAGACATCTTCTACACTTAGATGGCAGTCACGTCACCGATCTATTTAGATCAGACCTCCGCCTGTTCGTGGGTGTAGATAGATCCTCAGGGTGTCCTATGTGTATCAAGATAGGATCCGTCAGTTCTGTGTACCAGAGCATACGTAGTCCATATGATTAGCAATCAGATAAAACCATGGGCCCGTGGTAAGTTTAGAAGTTAGTTCTAAACATTCTTTTTGAGATTGCTATAGAATAGTCGACTGGATAGTCCCGATAGAGATTTGACGTTTACATCTATATCTCTGGGATTTATCCGGATACCTGTGACGGAGGAATTATACATTTGCGATGACCTCGACCTTTATGGTTCAGCGAGATTATCCGTGATCGTCATAATCTACGGGTGGATAGATTATGGATACGAATTTGATTTCGTGACGGATATACATGAACCTAGAGAGTCTCAATAATGAAACATACTCGTTGAGCACTATAGAGCAACATAAATAAATAATATTGATTATTTATAAAGTCGTTTAATAGTTAAACGCAAGATACATGCTAAAGAGACTAGATAGTCATTTCCTTAATTATTGTGTATTTACATTTAATACTTGATTAATGTAAATACACATTAATTAATAGTCAAAATGAGTTATTTGACTTATTTCCTAAATGAATATATGTTTTTAATATTTAATGTAAATATTGTACATATATTTAATATATTTGTATTTGATTAATTAATTAATTATTTAATTGTTAAATGATTAAATTAATTAAAATATAAATATTTTACTTTAGGATATATTAATTAAATGACATTAGTTGCCTTGTTGACTTTAAATAAATATCTAATAAAGTAGTTATATGATATTTGTGCAGTTGATTAAGTGATTATTGAAATGAAATTGAAATTACAATTTCTTGCTGCATTTGGTCTTGCATTTTCGGCCAAGACATTTAATTGGCAAGTATAAAATTGTTTTTCATTTTTCATTTCACTTAACCTAATACACTTTATACAAACAAACTCCATTGAAGAAACTTTGAAAGCTTGAGAGAAAAAGACTTATCAAGGAAAAAGCTTGGAATTTAGTAAGTTTTTCAAACTTACTATTAGAGAGGAATAGTTCCTTAGGTTCTAGGCTTCAACAATGTTGTTCTTAGATAATTTCTTTCTTTATTTCTTTGTGTTTTGTTGATGGAAGTTGAATGAAGTGTTGAGCATGTATGGTGAAGAAAGGATGTAACTATTGTAGTTATATGTATTCTTTTAAGGTTTATGAAACCATGTTGCTATTAGAGTTTGTTGACCCACTCTTAATGACCTAGATTTGATCTTGAGTTGTTTCATTGTGTTGAGACTTGAATTAGTTGAAAGATTGATGATTGAAACATTTGATTTAATGTAAATGGCCTAATTTGCCCAATTTGTGGAAATTGTACAATTAGGGTTTATAACCTATTCCAAATTGGGGGTTTTCATATATTTTGAGCATTTGGGTGTGTATATGATGCATGCAAAGTTTCATGTTGATTGGATTTCATTTGGATGAGTTTTGAAGCATGAAATGACCAAATGGTCAATGTTGGCACCAAATGGTGCTCTCGGCAATTTGAAGGGAAATTGGGGATTTTGCTGCTTTGGTGTTTTGATGTTTTGAACATCATAAGTTCATCTTAGAAATGATTTAGAATCATTCAAAATTGATTGGATCAATTTCGGACTAAAACGGACAAAAATACAAGCAAGGGTATTTCGGTAAATTCACTTAAAATTGTTTATTGAATTTTTTTCATAATTTGATTATTGGAATATTAAATAAATATGTTATTAATTTATCCGAGAAAAAGTTTTGAAATCTGAAAATCGGATTTTCACCGCTTCCGCTGCGTTACCCGACTACGGACTCACCCCCTAATAACCCCATCAAAGGCAACATCCAAATCAGCTGGTCAGAGGGGCCTTCAGTAGGAGGCCAGAGGTACTCGGGAAATGGCACCTCAGGGATAGCAAGAACCCTAGATAAGACAGAAGTATCAATGTCCAGGTAAGTGCCCCGAATGTACACCGAAAAAGAGGTGGCGGAGACAACCTCCAGGTTGGAGTAGAACTCCTGGACAAGCTGTGGCGACGGACCAACGAAACCTGATAAGAGAGGACCCCAACCACGGTTAATCAGTAATGGCACAATCCCGGAGTCTCGCAACTCATCTGTCAAAACGTTGCGCTCCAAAAACAAGCTGCGATGCGAGAAGTGATCATCGAAAATCTTAGCAGCAGCAGGATTGCGAAAACGATCTCGTGGAAGAGAATCATGGGGGCGTTTCTTCGAAGCAATGGACTTCTTAGGCATCTAGATCATAAAAATGCACAAAGTGAGAAACAACCCAAACAAATCACAAAAACAGAAGCTGAGGAAACTGAAGAGCGTTCGAACGAAGTTCTTATGGCGTTCGAACGCGATGGCGATTACCAGATGCGAACACTCCCTCAACAGATACAAATCGCCACAAATAAACACCACAAACAACTAAGGACTCATCCACAAGACTCCAAACGCCTTCAATCGAAGAAAGACGGCTGAGAACAAAAAGGGAAAATAAACCCTAAAAACAGATCTGAGAAAGAAAACGCAAACAGAAGAAAAATGCAGAAAACCTTACCTCGATGATGGAGTTGAAACCGAAATCAAGGAGAGGAAAGCCACACAAACTCAGATCAGACTTGGAAACGAAGGAATAGGATGAGAAAACGAAGAACCAGCGAGAGAAGGGAGAAAAGAGAACTGTGCGAACACAAAACGCACGAAGACTTTTTAAATAGTCCGAGACCGTTCGAACGAAAAGGGGAACAAGACTCGAACGCGAGACAAATGACTGTTCGAACGAAAATAAAAACGAAACACCAACGAAATACGTTCGAACGAAAAGAGAAACGATGCACGAACGAAACCAGCACAGTGCATACCAGGAAAAAAACACGACAAACACGGACTGGAAGACACATCAAGCAAATACAGAGATACCCAGTCAGTATTCAAATGATTATGACATGAAACAATGTGCAGCATTTTAAGTTTTGGCTAAATAAAACACTTATGCATATGACATAAACACCAAGGCATATAAAGCACTTGCGTGAAAAATAAAGTGCACAACAAATCAAGGCTTAAGACCTTATTTTATGAGCTGGACACAGCCAAAGAAATCCATCTCTAAACAAACAAGTCCACAAAATAGGTGTTCAAACCCAGCACCACTAGGACCTGAAAATAAGCAACATTGGTTGCATGCTATATTATTTACCCCAGAAATATCATGAGCTCATTTTTAACAACTCTTTCGAGTGAAGGGTTTTTGCCCTTATATTTTGAATTTGGCCATTTGGCTCTTTTGCACTTGAGTCTCATTTTTCTTTTTAAATTTATTTCTTTTACTTTTGCAAAAGGGGATAGCAAGGTCAACTAGTCAAGGTCACACTATTAAGCAAACAAAGCATGGAAGAGATTAGATTGCCATTCCAAAAACTCATACATGCGACCAAGCCTTGATAAAATAAAAACGTGTATGTGTAGGTGCAAGCACATGATATACCAAGGTTTTTATCACACACACTCATGTATATAGAGCATCAAGAAAAATAACAGCATATCATACATGCATAATCATATATCCTACATACCAGGATCACATGCACATGCTATTCATGCTCTAACAAGCCATAAAAATATTTTTGGTCTTTTCAAAATATATAATTTTTTTTTTGATTTTTCAGTTTTAAAGCACACAAAAAATAAGACACAAAACAGCTTGTAAACCATCCAATGGTACGTGGAGTTGTATCCCGAGTGCAGATCATACTACCGTCCATTCGGAATCGGCTATGAAATTTATGTCAGGGTTTCCATCCTATATACCAAGGGATATATAACAAAAACAAGACACACACACACCCATATGCTGTGAAAACAAAATAAACGTGCAAAAACATAAAACACACGCACACACACATGCAATGGGAAAATAAAAATGCATCTTTTAAGCAGAGATACACGGAAGTGCACTCTCATCATGTCCATCAGGACATGCAGAAGTAGATGGGAAATCATCTTGCTTCCCCACCCAAACCTTTCTAGGAGCCTCATGCACATGAGAGTTCCCAGACAACAATGCAAGTTTCTCACTCAAGAATTGAGCTTGTTTGGTTAGTGCAGAAACTTAAGACATTAGATTTGACGAATCAAATCTAGGAGACACACTCTTAGGCCTTCTCTTTTGCTTGTGCAATATGAAACACTTAGGCCTAATATGTCCAGCCTTGCCACAGTGATGGCAAACAGGCACAAACCTCGGATGAGAGCGAGGTTTACCCACAACACCTCTAGATCGAGGTTGGGTAACAAGACGAGGAACAACAAGAGGAGAAACATGACTACACACAACAGGTTTGTTACCTAAGTCACGTTTAGCTGCTACAGGCACAGCTTTGGAAGAAGAAGCCTTATTACAGTTAGGCTCAGAAATAATACCTAACATACGGCCCACCTTTTTATTTCCACTAGAAAATGCGGACAATTGGGTTCTAGCATCTTCAAGTTCGGTCTTGATGAGTGGTATTTATATCACTATTTCCCACTCATTTAATCTAATATTTTGTATAGTTTCTTGAGTTTTGTGAATGTTTTGATGTGTTTTGTGTTATTTTGTAGATAAATAAAGTTTCAGGACATTCTGGAGGTGATTTGAATTAAAACAGTGTGAAAATTGGCGAAAAAGGGCATTTTGGTAATTTCCATCGTCGCGCCGCCCAGACCTTCCGCGTCGCGCGCCGCCCAGCATGCGCCGAATTGCTAAAGTGCGCCGGGTCAACATGTCAGAATTTGAGAAGTGACTTTGCTAAAATGCGTCGTGCCACGTGTCACCATCACATCAAATCTGCTAACGTGCGCCGTGCCACGTGTCAACATCATATGCTGCCGACACTCAGACTTGACACGTGTCGCCTCGTCATCAGCCATGTCAGTGGTCAACGAGTCAACTTTGCCATGTGTCACGCCACGTCATCGTCCACGTCAAGCAGGTCAACCTAGTCAACTTGCCACGTCAGCCTCAGCCAATCACAACTTGACACGTGTCGCCACGTGTCGCCA
>SKCR01031221.1:0-16746 GCA_019454045.1 Zanthoxylum bungeanum | reverse complement strand
TTATTGAAATCCAACCACCTTGCCACATGTCACCTTATCAACTTATCCAGAATTTGAAGCCGACGAACCAGATCGTACCACGTCGACAAACCGCGCATCGCGACGCTGGTTTGGTGTCGCGATGCTGGGACATTACTGACGCCTATAAATTCAGCGCGATTTCAGAATTCAAAGCATGCCTTCCTTGAATTTGGAAGGACTCTAAGGATTGCATATTGTGTGCTTTAGTTTTTGTAATTTTAATTTAGTATTTTTACTTTTAGTATTTTTAATTATTCACTTTTACTTTTTGTAATAAAATTTTATTTACTTTTTTTACTTTATGTTTTGTAGTTAATTTACCGCTGGGGTAAAATGTGAAACATTTAATATAAATATCTACGAAAATCATATCATGCTGAGTACGCGAAAGTAATTACAGAGTGTGATCAAGACATCTAGGTTGGTTAGACCCACTGATCCGATTCTTCGAGACAAAATCACCAAGTTAGCTTACTTAAGGATTAAGCTGCGAAATAGCCTTGGCACACACACACTGGGAGTCTAGCTCAGATCACTCATTCAGACGAACAGATTTGAGTGTATTAAGTACTTTGAAGGTTCTATGGTTTCGACGCGAAGCATCCATTGAGGACGAAAGGTATTGTATATAAATAAAAAAAAATTCAGAAAAATGTGAAAAAATTATTCCATTGCTACAAAAAGGTGTGAATTCAGATAAAACTTTAGGACAAAAATATTACTCTCTTATAAACTGTACTTATAACTGTAGTGGGCAAAAATGAGTTCTTTAATATTTTGTTGGCTGTGTATATGGAGAATGGTAAATGTAATCGGAGAATTTACTTATTCAGTAATTTAAAAAGAAATAAAACAACTAGTAACTTGGAGTAGAAATTTCACCTGATTAGTCACTAACTTATTTATTCTCGTTTCGCTTGTCTTTTTGCTTTTTTGTGCATTAGTTTCACTACCTTTTTACTTTTGTAAAAATGTTTGTTGGTATCATTATTGTAAACCCTCACGAGACTACAACTCGTCCACTAGGGACACCTAGGGGTTTAAAGGCTTGTTGCATACGCTAAATGCAACTGTGATCCCTACGAAAGTGGCTTAGTTAAATTTTATTTTAAAGATGTTTATTTTATTTTTCTCTGTGTTTTGCTCGATGACTAGTAAAATGTTAGGTTTGGGGGTGTGATGAGTGGTAATTATATCACTATTTCCCACTCATTTAACCTAATATTTTGTATAGTTTCTTGAGTTTTGTGAATATTTTGATGTGTTTTGTGTTATTTTGTAGATAAATAATGTTTCAGGACACTCTGGAGGTGATTTGGGCCAAAACAGTGAAAATTGGACGAAAAGGGAAAAATAGTCATTTCGCAAGTCGCGACGCCTAACGTACGCCGAACAGTGCTAACGTGTGCTGGGTCCACAAGTCAGTATCTGAAAAAGTTTGACTTTGCTAACGTGCGCCGCGCCACGTGTCACTCCACCTGTCAGCCACGTCATCGTCCACATCATAAGTTGACCCAGTCAACATGCCACCTCACCGCCACGTCATCATCAGCCAATCATAGCGTGCCACGTGTCACAATTCTATGGTGTCGACAGTCAATTTGCCACGTCATCGCCAGGTCAGCATCAATTATTGGCTCACTTATCCACAATTGACAAATGGCGATAAGAATCTGAAATCAGCCAATCAGAAGCCGCCATGTGTCACAATTATTGAAATCCAACCACCTTGACACATGTCACCTTATCAACTTATCCAGAATTTGAAGCCGACGAACCAGATCGTGCCACGTCGAAAAACCACGCATCGTGACGCTGGTTTGGTGTCGCGATGCTGGGACATTACTGACGCCTATAAATTCAGCGCGATTTCAGAATTCAAAGCATGCCTTCCTTGAATTTGGAAGGACTCTAGGGATTGCATCTTGTGTGCTTTAGTTTTTGTAATTTTAATTTAGTATTTTTACTTTTAGTATTTTTAATTATGCACTTTTACTTTTTGTAATAAAATTTTTTTTACTTTTTTTACTTTATGTTTTGTAGTTAATTTATCGCTGGGGTAAAATGTGAAACATTTAATATAATTATCTAGGAAAATCATATCATGTTGAGTACGCGAAAGTAATTACAGAGTGTGATCAAGACATCTAGGTTGGTTAAACCCACTGATCCGATTCTTCGAGACAAAATCTCCAAGTTAGCTTACTTAAGGATTAAGCTGTGAAAGAGCCTTGGCACACACACACTAAGAGTCTAGTTCAGATCGCTCATTCAGACAAACAGATTTGAGTGTATTAAGTACTTTGAAGGTTGTCTGGTTTCTGTTAGACAGTTATGACCCATAGCGTCAATATTTTGTAAATGATATTGTATTATTGTACAAAATTAACTATGTAGTAATGAAATTGCCTTTTACCGTTTTGTAATTTATTTACTTTGATATATAAATGGTAAAAGTCCCTATGATTAGTTCCAGATTGTGATGATATGAGACGGTATCAATCCATAAAGGTTTAATCATTAAATATCCCTAGTCGTAGTATTATCGAGATTGGACATCGATAATACGGAATAGACTAATACTGCACTTGTGCATGTTGTGAGGGCACAACGGCATAGTTCTCATATATTTAAGTATAGGATACTTATGGAAGTGCAGTAGGAGGTTGTGTTTTACCGATGGTACGAAAACAGCTTCGCTCTGGATAGACCCCGCGGAATCCCATTGGTAGTATGTCTGCGTGTCTATGGGAGTCCGCTTCAGGGTAGGTGCATATGATCTTAACCTGAGACTTGCATCGCTAGTACTTACGACAATCGGTAAACTTTAGTTTTGGTGGTCCAGGGCTTTAACGGGTTCTGTGTACACCTCTTCTGGATTTATCGAGAATCATAGTGTATTGGGTGTGATGTCAAGATGGAAGTATCACTTCAGACATATGGAGATGATGATCGCGAGGGATACATAACTAGTACTCTATAATGGTTGCAACCATCGGGATAATATGACTAGGTCAGGATTATCCGATTCAAAGAGACTGGTTGCTTGATGTCCGATATGTGTATCGTACGGGGCAGACACATCTCCAGCCCCAGGCCTTACATGTGATCATCCAATACTTGTTCGATATACACTAGACTACGGTATACTACGCCTGTTATAGATCTTATATTCCAATAAGAATATTTCTGGAGAATTGGGTAGGCATGGCGTTTTGCTAGAGGCTAACCTTGTCTTGTAAATCGGTAAAAACGTAGTACTTGGTACGTACGTGTTCGGATAATCTGACGACCGTATTTACTGCCAACATATCCAGAGATCTCTTGGGTCGCTTCCCGAAGATTCACCAATGACGTATGATTCAAACTCGATTAATCTTGGATTAATTACGGAGAGACTTTATCTTGGATAAAGTACTATACAAAGAGAGAGAACGATTAATTTGGAATTAATCGTAAAAATATTATATTCGATATAATAATCGAAATTCGATTTCGACGTGAAATTAAAATTAGATTTTAATTCGGGCAAACGAGTTAATTTAGAATTAATTCGTTAGCGACGTAAATAATAATTTCGCTAGGCGCAATTATTTATTTAAATTCGATTTAATTAACGTCACGACGTAAGTTCGGTATTTCGGAAATATCGAACCCGAACGCGTGAGTGCACGTGGGCCCACTTTCATTTGGAAACGTGTGGGGCCCACATGACACATGTCATATTATGCATTATTTAACTCTAATGCATTGCATGGAGATAGTGTACAATGCACTCAATGGTTTTGCATGGAAATTGAGTGTTTGACACTCTAAGCCATTGCATGATTTGTGTCATAAGTTTATTATTAATTTAATAAATATTATGGCATAAATATAAATTGATTTTTGTAACAAAAATCATTCACTCTCCTCTCTCTCACATTGCCGAAGCTACATGCAGTTTTGGGCTCTCCATTACTTCAATTTTTGTGGCAAGATTTGAAGAAGTTGTGCATTCAAAATCGCAACAAAGGCTAGCACCTTCAAGGGATCATACATAGGTGATATGGGAAACTAATCCTTGAGCTTGGAAGGATCAAACTCGACTTGGAGTCCCTCTTTTCTTCTTGGCCGAGAGCTTCACTGCACAAGGGAGGAGTTTTCGCATCATCTAAGCATCCATTTTCAAGCATTGTGAGTATGATTCTGCCATACTTCAATTTATTCATTCATGTATTTATATATTTTGCTTGTTCTTGTTGATCTTGGGGCTTGGTTATTTTTCCCAACAATGGTATCAGAGCTTAAAGAGCATGCAAATATATTAGGATGTTATTTGGGGAAAATTGTATGAAGCATGATTTGATGAGTTTGCTTGATTAAATATTCTTAGATGTATGTTATTTAGATTATACATCATCAATTTCATGGAAAATAAATTGGATTAATTTTTCCAACCCAAATGAGGCTTGGCCGAATACATGCAAGCATATGGACTAGATGATTTTTTAATTTTAAGACATTAGATGACTTGAAATAATATGGAATGATGATTTGTAACTCGATTGGATTGAAAACGAAATCGGAACCATTTTAATCACCTTGGCCGAATGCTTGATGGAGGATTAGGGACTTGATTTTTTGATTAAATAATGTTGGACATATATTTAAGATAAAAATATGATTAATGGATTAATTTGATATTTTGGGAATATTGATTTAAAGGATTAATCATTCAATTACACTTTAATTAATTAAGTTATAAAATTTGGAATTTTAAAATTTGGTTAATTGGACTTAATTTTGAATTGGGCCTAAAACTATTATATTTGGACATAATGGACTTGGTTGGGCCAAGTAGATTTGGACCATTTGGATTGGATCCAAAATGGGCCTAAATCACACCATTTCAGCCCAAATGTAATAAATGGGCTTTTATGTTTAATTGGGCCTTATGGGCTTGATATTGATTTTATGGCATATGAGGGTGATTCCTTATCGGGCTTGGTAATTGGGTTTGACCCATACATTGACCAAAACCCAAGCCTAAAGAAATCAATTGAAAGCCATCGGACTTTAATTAAACGGACATATATGTTAGTTGGGCTTTGAGACCCGATAGTACTAGATTTGGAATCTAAGTTATAAAAGCACAATAAAAGTGTAAATATTTAATTTAGAATTAAATAATAGGATTAGTATTGAATACGACTTAAATTGGATTTAACGAGTAGTTCGATATAATTCGTGAATTCATACTATAAGTATTTATTCTCAAAACGAGTTGGACTCGCGCAAATGCAAACAATTGTTTGAACATTGTATTGTCACCTAATTAAAGACTAATTAATTGGATTTGATTGGTTGTATAACATGTCTTGAATGAATGAATGTGGATGTGATGTATGAATAGTGTATATCGGATGGATATTAGAAGGGAAGGGTAATTTTAGAAATTATTATAAATTGGACCTGCGTGTCCAGCCTTTCTCTTATTGTCTCTTTGTATTCTCTTCTCACCTAATTCCCCTCAATGTAAATGAGGTTTCTCTTATTGTATTATGTAATTGGGTAAGAGTAGAATAGTGCTAGCGGGGAGAGGAAAGGGAGTGATTTGTTCTAGGAACAAGTTGTTGTTCATATCCATCCGTATATCGCTATTACTTTACTTTACGCGCTTTATGATGTTTTAGAAGCATGCTTAGGGTGTATGATGATGAGACCTAACAAAGATAAATTAATTGGTTGCCAATTACGCGAAAAATCCCTCAAACAATATTAAGCGATTTCCCTTCCGTTGAATGATTCTTTCTCAAGATCCGAAATTGGCATTGGTTTGTTGGCCAAAGTCAAGACCTTTGTCAATTGAGGATGTGTTTGAATCATGAGAGTTTTGTTCCACATCGGTGTCCTGTCCAAGTAGTGATTTGTGGCCAAAGTCAAGATCACTTCTTGTCCATCGACATTGATTACGAAACTTTCCTCGTCAATGGGTCCCGCTTAACTGGAATCATTAGGTTTGTTGTGCCAAAGCCAAGGCTTAGTTGATTCAGAGGAAATGGTTAGGAAAATGTATTGGATGCATTGACATATGTATATGTTTCGGTCTTGGATGTCCACCTACCGGATCTAGGAATTGGATGGGATCCAATTGATCTTCGAGATCTACCTAATTAAATATCATACAATTTGTTTGCCAAAGTCAAGGATGTGTGTTATTTAACGGGATCCTAGCCCACTAGGAAATTTGATTTCCCGAGTACTCAACAGAGGGTTAGAGACATGCAGAAAATAGTGGGAGGCTAGTATTGAATTTGCAATTATCGTTCAGATACTTAGCTTTGCGCGCTTACAAAACTTATTTCGTCAATTTTTCCACATTAGTTGGACTAATATAATGTTAATTTTTTTTTATGTAACAGTTTGACTGTACCCACATATCGTTAACTAGATAATTAGATTATCGTAGTTAAGATGGCAAACAAGGGAAATGTCCGTGACATAATCATGGGTGATAATGTGTTCAAGGGCATCAACTTCGCCGACTGGGAAATGAACCTGAGGATAGTCTTGGGGCGGAGAGGATACTGTATACGATACAAAAACCTCTCGGGCCTAAGCCCACTGAGCCACTTGAGCTGGAGTTATGGAAAACTCACAGTGATGATTGTGACACGGCTCAGTCAATCATGCTTGCTTCAATGACTCAACACTTTCGCCGCCAGAATAGGGACTTGGATCCTTATAATATCATGGCAAGATTGCAAGATCTTCACCGCACTAATAAGCGGATGGCGAGGTACGAGTTGGTGAAGAAAATATTTCGCTCCCGTATGACTGATGGTAGTTCTGTTGAGGTCCATGGGACTCAAATGATAGCCGATATTGATGAATTGGCTAATATGGGTATAGTCTTGGAGGCTGAGCTGTCTATATATGTACTTCTACAGTCACTACCCGATACTTGGAAATAGATTGTCATCAACTACAAACTGATGAATTCAGATGATACTCTTGGAGAGTTATTATCGATTCTCAAGGAGTCAGAGAAAGAGCTTCTGAAAGGCAACAAGCGCGAGGCGCACTTTGCATCAACATCTCAAACGCCGAAAGCTGGGCTCAAGGCAACGGGGGGTGTTATGAAGAAAAAACATAGAAACAAAGGCAAGGCCAAGTCAACAAAGGCTTCTGGGAAGCCAAGGGACAAGTCTCAAGATGTTTGCCTGAAATGCGGCAAGAAAGGTCACTGGAAGCGTGACCGCGCATGAACAAGGGACACAAGGAGGACATACAGGCGGGCAAGGCACCGGCCTCAGGTATGTTTGTTATTGAGATAAATATGACTACTTCTAGTCTTAAAAAAATTGGATTTTTGATTCTGGCTGTGGTTCTCATATTTGTACTGATGTGCAGGATCTGCATGATAGCAGGAGACTGGCTTCGGGGGAGGTAGATCTAAGAGTTGGAAATGGAACTTCTGTTGCTGTTTTAGCCGTAGGCACTTTTGTTTTGGAACTGCCCTCGGGGCATGTACTTAAACTAAATGACTGTTATTTGTTCCTAGTTTAACTAGGAATATTATTTCTGTATCTTTGTTAACCCAGTATGGGTACACTTTGTATTTAAAAACACCAGGTGTTATTTATATAAAGATGATGCAGAAATTTGCACTGTCGATGCAAATAATGGTCTTTATATTTTGAATATAAATAAATCTCCAAAACGTAAAATAACAAACAAAAGGCTCAAAATGAGTAATCCAAAGGAAGAAACTTATTTGTGGCATTGTCGTCTGGGACACATCAACAAGACTCGCATATCCACACTTTCGAAGAGTGGGTACTTGGACGGATTTGATCCAAATTCATTGACGTCTGCGAATCTTGTTTATTAGGATAAATGCCTAAATCACCTTTAGTGGTAAAGGTGAACGCGCCACTGAACTGTTAGCCCTCGTTCATAGTGACGTTTTGTGGGCCCATGTCTAGCCAGGCTAGAGGTGGATATCGATACTTCGTAACCTTTACGGATGATGCATCGCGTTATGGTTATATGTATCTAATGATGCACAAGTCGGAAACTTTTGAGAAATTCAAAGAGTTTCGACACGAAGTTGAAAAACAAACAGGCAAGAGTATTAAGACATTACGGTCGGACCGTGGTGGCGAATACTTAAGTAATGAGTTTCAAGATTACTTGAAAGAATATGGTATTCTTTCACAATGGACTCCTCCTGGAACACCACAATTAAATGGTGTGTCTGAACGGAGAAACCGTACCTTGCTTGACATGGTAAGGTCGATGATGAGTCGCACTGAGCTACCTATATCCTTCTGGGGACATGCATTAGAAAGTGCAATTCTTATTTTGAATAGGGTTCCGTCAAAGTCTGTTGAACAGACTCCATATGAGATATGGACAGGAAAGAAATCAGGTTTCTCATTCCTGAAGATTTGGGGTTGCTGGCATACGTCAAACGTTTGGAAGGTACCAAACTTGAACCCAAATCAGATAAATGCCTATTTGTTGGATATCCTAGGGAAACCAAAGGATATTACTTCTATACCCACCAAGAGAACAAAGTATTTGTTGCTCTACATGCGGTTTTCCTTGAGAAGGAATTCCTAAATGCAGTGTTTAGTGGGAGGAAAGTAGAACTCGATGAAAGTCGTAGTGATACTGTTCCTGGCAATGAATGAATCGAGAACGGAACATGAACAGTCCATCCAGGATGAGACTGAACCACAATCTTCAATTACACAAGGACTACGTAGGTCGGAGAGAGTCAGGGTAATACCTGAGAGGTATGGATTCCTGATCTCACCTCATGTAGATATTAATCTTATTGAGGATACTGAACCGGCTACGTATGAGGAAGCGATACAAGGTATCGAATCCACTTTATGGCAAAGAGGCCATGAAGGCCGAAATGGATTCCATGTATACCAACCAAGTTTGGACACTAGTTGATGCACCAAAAGGCGTAAAGCCTATTGGATGCAAATGGGTCTTCAAGAAGAAGACGACATGGATGGCAACGTACAAACGTACAAAGCTAGGCTCGTAGCGAAGGGGTATCGTCAACAACTTGGAGTTGATTATGACGAAACTTTCTCACCCGTTGCCATGATTAAATCCATTCGGATAATGCTTGCGATAGCTGCATATTACGATTACGAAATATGGCAGATGGACCTTAAAACCGCTTTCCTTAACGGAAACCTGTTGGAGGATGTTTATATGCAACAACCTGACGGTTTTATCGCACCAAGACTTGCAAACAAGGTTTGTAAGTTAAATCGGTCCATTTATGGACTGAAGCAAGCATCGAGGTCATGGAACCAACGTTTTGATGAGGTCATAAAAGAATATGATTTCATTCAAAACGTAGATGATCCTTGTGTATATAAGAAGGTTAGTGGGAGTGCACTGACTTTTATTGTCCTTTATGTCGACGATGTATTGCTTATAGGCAATGACATTCCCATGTTAACGTCGGTGAAAGCTTGGCTTTCATTGAAATTCTCCATGAAAGATCTGGGAGAAGCAGCTTTTATTCTAGGAATAAAGATCTACAGGGATAGATCTAGAAGGCTACTTGGATCTCCCAGAGTACATATATTGATAAAGTGTTGAAGAGATTCAACATGGATCAGTCCAAGAGGGGACTGTTGCCAACATCACATGGCGTCTATCTATCTAGGGACATGTGTCCTAAAACACAAGATGAGAGAGACAACATGAGTCGGACTCCGTTCGCCTCGGCAGTTGGATCGATCATGTATGCCATGATATGTACACGACCTGATGTGTCCTATGCTTTGAGCATGTGTAGTCGATATCAGGCCGATCCAGGAAAGATCACTGGATGGCGGTTAAGAGTATCCTTAGGTATCTTAAGAGAACTAAGGATGTTTTCTTAATCTATGGAGATGGAGAACTTGAGGTATCTGGGTATACCGATGCAAGTTTCCAAACCGACAGAGACGACTTCAAGTCGCAAACCGGGTACATATTTTGCTTGAATAACGGAGCAGTGAGCTGGAAATATTCCAAACAAGATACTGTTACCGATTCAACAACTGAAGCGGAGTACATTGCAGCAGCTGAAGCAGCAAAGGAAGCGGTTTGGATCCGAAAATTCCTAGTTGGATTAGGAGTAGTTCCATTAGCAGCTGAGCCCGTTTTATTGTATTGTGACAATAGCGGGGCCATAGCGCAAGCTAAGGAACCAAGGTCTCATCAACGATCCAAACATGTTCTTCGACGATTCCATCTGATTCGAGAGATCATACATCGTGGCGATGTGAAGATCGAAAAGATCGCATCAGAGGACAACATTGCAGATCCGCTGACGAAAATAATTCCTCGGGAAAAGTTTGAGCGACACATACATAGTTCAGGTATTAGATGCTTGAGTGACTGGCTATAGGCCAAGTGGGAGATTGTTAGACAGTTATGACCCATAGCGTCACTATTTTGTAAATGATATTGTATTATTGTACAAAATTAACTATGTAGTAATGAAATTGCCTTTTACCGTTTTGTAATTTATTTACTTTGATATAAATGGTAAGAGTCCCTATGATTAGTTCCGGATTGTGATGATATGAGACGGTATCAATCCATAAAGGTTTAATCATTAAATATCCCTAGTCGTAGTATTATCGAGATTGGACATCGATAATGCGGAATAGACTAGTACTGCACTTGTGCATGTTGTGAGGGCACAACGGCATAGTTCTCATATATTTAAGTATTGGATACTTATGCAAGTGCGGTAGTAGGAGGTTGTTTTACCGATGGTACGGAAAATAGCTTCGCTCTGGATAGACCCCGCAGAATCCCATTGGTAGTATGTCTGCGTGTCTATGGGAGTCTGCTTCAGGGTAGGTGCATATGATCTTAACCTGAGACTTGCATCGCTAGTACTTACGACAATCGGTAAACTTTAGTTTTGCTGGTCCAGGGCTTTAACGGGTTCTGTGTACACCTCTTCTGGTTTATCGAGAATCGTAGTGTATTGGGTGTGATGTCAAGATGGAAGTATCACTTCAGACATATGGAGATGATGATCGCGAGGGATACAGAACTAGTACTCTATAATGGTTGCAACCATCGGGATAATATGACTAGGTCAGGATTATCCGATTCAAAGAGACTGGTTGCTTGATGTCCGATATGTGTATCGTACGGGGCAGACACATCTCCAGCCCCAGGCCTTACATGTGATCATCCGATACTGGTTCGATATACACTATACTACGGTATACTACGCCTGTTATAGATCTTATATTCCAATAAGAATATTTCTGGAGAATTGGGTAGGCATGGCGTTTTGCTAGAGGCTAACCTTGTCTTGTAAATCGGTAAAAACGTAGTACTTGGTACGTACGTGTTCGGATAATCTGACGGCCGTATTTACTGCCAACATATCCAGAGATCTCTTGGGTCGCTTCCCGAAGATTCACCAATGACGTATGATTCAAACTCGATTAATCTTGGATTAATTACGGAGAGACTTTATCTTGGATAAAGTACTATACAAAGAGAGAGAACGATTAATTTGGAATAATCGTAAAAATATTATATTCGATATAATAATCGAAATTCAATTTCGACGCGAAATTAAAATTAGATTTTAATTCGGGTAAACGAGTTAATTTAGAATTAATTCGTTAGCGACGTAAATAATAATTTTGCTAGGCGCAATTATTTATTTAAATTCGATTTAATTAACGTCGCGACATAAGTTCGGTATTTCGGAAATATCGAACCCGAACGCGTGAGTGCACGTGGGCCCACTTTCATTTGGAAACGTGTGGGGCCCACATGACACATGTCATATTATGCATTATTTAATTCTAATGCATTGCATGGAGATAGTGTACAATGCACTCAATGGTTTTGCATGGAAATTGAGTGTTTGACACTCTAAGCCATTGCATGATTTGTGTCATAAATTTATTATTAATTTATAAATATTATGGCATAAATATAAATTGATTTTTTGTAACAAAAATCATTAAACTCTCCTCTCTCACACATTGCCGAAAACTACATGCAGTTTTGGGCTCTCCATTTCTTCAATTTTTGTGGCAAGATTTGAAGAAGTTGTGCATTCAAAATCACAACAAAGGCTAGCACCTTCAAGGGATCATACATAGGTGATATGGAAACTAATCCTTGAGCTTGGAAGGATCAAACTCGACTTGGAGTCCCTCTTTCTTCTTGGCCGAGAGCTTCACTGCACAAGGGAGGAATTTCGCATCATCTTAGCATCCATTTTCAAGTATTGTGAGTATGATTCCGCCATACTTCAATTTATTCATTCATGTATTTATATATTTTGCTTGTTCTTGTTGATCTTGGGGCTTGGTAATTATTTTCCAACAGTCAAGTGATTCTAGAATGATAGCCTTAGCTCAAGCTTTCACCTAGAGTTCCAACTCTTATTTATTTTTTGATGTCAACATGAACATCTTTGACCCAATTACAAACATATTTTGTTTATACTTCCAAAGCATCTAACACCATTCATTAGCCTAATTTCAACTTTAAGCTATGTAATTATGCATCCAATACATAATTCATCACTATATGTCTCACTAATGAAAAACTCACTAATGAAGAACATAGCTTGAGAGAAGATCAAACTTACCTAGTAAGGTTGATACAAAGTTCCAATCTCCTTCTCCTATTGAAATGGTTGAGAGCTTCCAAGGTTTGCAAGCTTGACTCCAAAATCCAATCTTGATTGTAATGCTAGCAAGCTTCACTCCAAGATCCAATCTTAACAGAGGCTAATTTTTCCAAGAATTTCTTATTAGCTTTCACAAGCTTGATTAAAACCTTGCTCAAGCTTGCTATTTATATCAAAACTTAGGTAATTTTTAATTAATAAAAGTTTTAATCAACTTTTAGGTAATTTGTCCAAATATGTATAATTAGGTTTGACTAATCACCTTTGTCTACCATTTTGATTTAATCCAATTAAATGATGACAAAGTATAATTAATGGATTAGTTATATTTCTACCACTTTGATTTAATCCAATTAAATTAAGACAAATACACATATAATTACATATTTACAATTATCAAAATATCTTCCAATGATATAGATATTTATGAATTTACAATAAAACCCTTGTGTAAATTGTAGATTATCCAATTAATCCAATTAGGTCAAAGTAAATAATCAATGTTATCCAATAACACTTAATTATCTTAGTTGATAATTATAATATCGAATATTATTTATCAAAATAATCGGCTGCCCAAGTGCTTAACGAGTATACTTAATATTGTGGGACTCTCTGAGTTCAGACACGTTCGTCATATAAGTCTAGTTAATATGTACTCATTTTGGCCACCTCCAAATTTGCGAAGGACATGAACGACCTTTCTAAACTATACAAGTCGATGTCATCACATATGTTTATCAATTCCTCTATCGTAGGCTATCCGATTTATGCTTAGGAAACATAAAATACACCATCAAGTTTCTGAGGCACGCATCTCTTGTCGACATGTCCACGATTCATTGCAACAGAAGCGATCAACCCTAGGTGATTGGCTTTGGTCAAAGTCTTTAAGAATTGTGACATACTCAAATGGATACCTTTACCCCTTATGGTACACATACGGGCCGATGGATCCCATCTTGATTCACATTTGATTAACAAGTGCATCGGTCTACACCCAACGAACATCTAGAGGCAAGACCATGACAGGTTTCTGACATACATGACATCAAAGTGTGGAGAATCTCACACAAAATCAATGATATCCTATAGTCAAAGGATTACATATGCTACTTGACTCGAGGAGATTTCTATTG
This sequence comes from Zanthoxylum bungeanum, assembly GCA_019454045.1. Taxonomy (NCBI): domain Eukaryota; kingdom Viridiplantae; phylum Streptophyta; class Magnoliopsida; order Sapindales; family Rutaceae; genus Zanthoxylum; species Zanthoxylum bungeanum. The sequence goes on along the minus strand of SKCR01031221.1, from coordinate 2,901 downwards.
ACGGTGGTGTGTACTTCCAACTATTAGGAATCACCTATGAGTCATTTAGTATCTGGTCCAACCAATACCCGCACATCTATAAGAGCTTCAAAAAATCATAATAGGTTATAGGAATTCGACCGTATTCAAAACCAACGACTAGGAATATATATATATATACACACACACTTTAAAATAGTTATACTTATCCCAATGTTGGACCACCTAGTGTCCAGTATTACTACAAGACTATCCTAAAATCGATGTCATTCTTAGCATATATATATATATATATATTAATCTAATATGCATAATGACATTACCATTAATAAGGTATCAAATGAAAATGTAGTTATTTTTTCAATAAATAATAAAATATATAACACAAATTCGGATTGGCGCTATAAGCACCAATTCCAACAAACTCCCACTTGCTTAATATCAATATGGATGGTAACGTAGTCCCATCTCCTCCACAATTTTATCGAAGAACTTTGGAGGTAAGGCCTTAGTAAGCGGGTTTGCTATATTGTTTATTCCTTGAACCTTTAAGACCACAATGTCTTTACGTTCAATAATCTCTCTATTCATAAGATAATTTCTTTCTACGTGTTTATACTTGGAATGCACCCTCTGCTACTTAGCCTGTGCAATGGCTCCACTATTATCACAGTACAATAGGTCAAATTACTAGACACAATGCCAAGTTTTGTCATATAATTTCTAATAAAAACGGCTTCTTTAGCATCTTTTTAAGCTGCTATAAATTAAGCCTCAATGGTGGAATCAATGTTGATTCTTGCTTTGAACATCGCCAACTGACCGCATCGCCATTAAGGATAAATATGTATTCGGATGAAGACTTTCTATCATCTGGATTTCCCTAAAAGTTCTTGTCTGTATAACCCTTAACTTATAGCTCATCTTCTCTATATATGAGAAACTTATCCTTAGTACCTTTAAGATATTTAGGATATGTTTCACGGTTGTCCAATGATCATTACGTGGATCGGATTGATATCAGCTAGTCATACTGACGCCGAAACTGAAGTCAGGTCTCGTACATGGTATAACATATATAATGCTTCCAATACAAGAAGGATATGGCAAGTTGGACATCCTCACTCTTTCTTTCTCGGTCTGAGGTGCCATTTTCTTTGAAAGATGTAAGTTGTATCGGAAAGGTACCTTTGCTGCCTTGTAGTTGGTAAAATCATACCTTTCTAACTTCATATCCATATACATCGATTGAGACAACCCTATAAGCTTCCTAACTCTATCTCGGTAGAGCCTTATACCTAGTATATAGGAAGCTTCACCCATGACTTTCATGGAGAAGTTCTTGCAAAGGTAGGCTTTCACACTTTGTATCAATCTTATATCATTTCCTATGATAACGATGTCATCTACATATAAATCTAGGAAAACTATCATGTGCCCACTCACTTTCTTATAAACACAGGGTTCTTCCTCGTTCTTGATGAACCCATATAATATAATTATCTCATCAAAATAGCGATTCCAAATTCAGGATGTTTGTTTAAGTCCATAAATATACTTTTGGAGCTTTCAAACCAAGTTTGATGTCTCACTTGATACGAAACCCTCTGGTTGTTCCATATAGATATCCTTCTCGAGGAATCCATTTAGGAAAATGATTTTCACATCCATCTGTTATATCTCATAATCGTGATATGCATCAATGGCTAAAAGAATCCTAATGGATTTTAGCATGGCTACTGGTGAAAACATTTCCTCATTGTCAATCCCAGGACATTGAGTGTAACTTTTCGCTACCAGTCGGGCCTTAAAGGTTTCCACATTTCCTTTGCGCCCTCGATTCTTTTTGTAAACTCATTTACAACTAATAGGTTTAACTCCTTCAGGAAGTTCAACTAAGTCCAGACTTGATTGTCATGCATAAAATCCATTTTGAACTTCATGACTTCCTATCATTTTCCCGAATCGATATCCAATATCGCATGTTTATCCATAGTTGGATCTGTTTCCTCCAAGAGGAAAATATCGAGGCATATATCAGATGTTAAAAATAATCTCTTAGGAGGCCTTGATATTCTAATTGAATTACAAAGAACCCGTGTTGTAGATCCTTCACCTAGTTGTATCTCTGATTCTATCTCAGGTTCCTCACTGTTGGGATTAAACTCATCGAGTTCAATTTTTCTACAATTCCCACTTTCTCTCAAAAATTCTTTGTCAAGAAAAGTAGAAAAGCGAATAATAAATACATTTCATTGCTCAGAATCTTAGAATTGATATCCCATGGAATTATCAAGATATCCAACTGTAGACAACAGAAAACGACGACGATGTCCCGGGCTCGCGGCCCGGTTTGGAGTACGGAGTAGCCCACGATGGAACTAAACCGGAGAACTAAAAATAGAGTCGCCACCCGGTATGAACCAGGAAAATTATTTAAGGCCGCACTCACCCCTCGCAAGGGAAGACCTCAAACCATTGGGTTCGGAATGGTCCCTTACTTATGCCACTTGTAATGAAAGGATTTATGCAATAGTATAACCAAATCTCATGCAACACATACCAGATAATTTAAGCAACATGCAAGTTTGCACACCCATAATCGTAAATGAAAAAATGAAGGCAAAATACATAATTCATGAACGTATTAAACAATAAAGTGTAATAATGTAACTAATAACAACTATAAAGGCATTAATAATAAAAGCGATCACACAATCCTATGAGCATATCGAATAAATAAATACGGAAATATAAATGGATGATAATTTCCTAAGCGTAAATAATGAAATGATATGATTAATCGTATAGTGCAAAAGAAATGATCAAAGAAGCAAACATGCATGAAATGTGACGAAAAGAAGTTTGTGGACTGTATGTGCATTCGTGTAGCGTTTGAAAACGCGTTCGAATGGTAAACAG
>SKCR01031220.1:0-16604 GCA_019454045.1 Zanthoxylum bungeanum | reverse complement strand
GTTAAATTAAAAATTTGGAAAGTTTAGGGTAAAATCGTAATTTTAGTAAAATATAGGGACTTGATTGAAATTTTACAATTTTTCCAGATTTTAGCAAGGACATATAGATATAGAGAGTCTTGCGTGGATTGAGGTTGTTGGGGTTGGTGCTCAGAGCACCAATTCCCGGTTCTATTTTTTTATGAATACTTCTGTAAAACGTTATTATTATGAATAATATATGCAGTGTCTATAATATAATGTTTCTTTTAATATGGTAAAGACGTAATGACCTTGGAATGACTAGTCATGATGCTATTGTAAAAGCGTCGCAACTGACATTGATTTGTATCATGACGTTGTCATTCTCAGACAGTTCATGTCAAGGTTTACACTACTTGATCAGTATAGTAAACCCGTTGAGACAGGTACATGTCGTATACTGGAATATATGATTCCAATGGTTTCTCAATGAACCATAAGTCTTGGAGACTAGTATAGACGTGTAGGTGTTTATAGCGGATAAACAATGAACAACTCACCGAAGATTCTTAATGGATGGTACACCAACGTCAATAAGAATCTTATCGGGTTGAGTAGCAATTGTGATTCTTTGACTTGAGATACCACTGTGGGCGAATGAGACACCTTCCACACTTAGATGGCAGTCACATCACCGATCTATTTAGATCAGACATCCGCCTGTTCGTTGGGTGTGGATAGATCCTCATGGTGTCCTGTGTGTATCAAGATAGGATCTATCAGTTCTGTGTATCAGAGCATAAGTAGTCCATATGATTAGCAATCAGATAAAAACCATGGGCCCGTGGTACAATTTAGAAGCCAGTTCTAAATGTTCTTTTTGAGATTGCTAATAGAGACGTCGACGGGATAATCTCTATAGAGATTTGACGTTTACATCTATATCTCCGGGATATATCAGGATACCTGTGACGGAGGAATTATACATTTGCCATGATCTCGACTTGTATGATTCAGCGAGTTTATCCGTGATCGTCATAATTTACGGGTGGATATATTATGGACACGAAATTGGATTTCATAACGGATATACCTGAATCTAGAGAGTCTCACTAATGATATATACTCGTAGAGCACTAGGGCAACATTTATAAATAATATTGATTGTTTATAAAGTCGTTTAAAGGTTAAACGAAAATTACATGTGTATGGACCCAATAGTCATTTGTTAATTTTTGTGTATTTCAATTTAATGATAGATTTTATCAAATACACATTAATTAATTGTCAAATTGAGATATTTGACTTATATCATAAATATATATGTATTTGATATTTAATGTAAATATAATACATATGTTTAATATATTTGTATTAAAATAATTATTTAATTATTTAATTGTTAAATGATTAAATTAATTAAATATACAAATATCCTAAAGTTGTGATATTTTATTTAATGGCTTTAGTTGCCTTTTTTGACTTGTTATAAAGTTATTAAAGTTTGTAGTGATTAAATATAACAAGTTGATAAAACTAATTAAATGAAACAAAAATTGAGAAAATATCTGGATATTTTCTATACCTAAAATTCTGCCAAGGGCTATTATTTTTGGTATATATTGTTTTGTTTTCATTTAGGGTTTGATTAAGTCAAAAACCTTTACCAAAAACTCCATTGAAGAAAGAAAAAGAAGCTTGAGACAAAGAAAAGAAAAATAAAGAAAAAACTTGGATTTAAGTAAGTATTTCCAATCTTCCATTAGAGAGAAAAATGTTCCTCTTTTTGTGGGCTTCATCTTGTGATGTTCTTATGTTTCTCTATTCTTTATTCTTTGTATTTTTGGAGGATGGAAGTTTTGGAATGGGTTGAGCATGTATAAAGATCAAAGAATGTTTCTCATATATTAACAAGCATTCTTTTGGTGTTTTTAGAAACTTGTTGGTAATCTATAGTTATTGACCCACTCTTAAATGACCTAGATTTGTTCTATAGTTGTTTCAATGTGTAGGACATGTTAAATTCATATATGTAATGATTTAGAATCATCCAAAATTGTTTTGAACCATTTCAGACTAAAATGAACAAAATGCAAAGTTTAGGGGTAATTCGGTAATTACACAAAAATATGATTTGTTGTGTAATATTTCATAATTTGATAATTGTGTAATTAAATAAATAAGTTTATTTAATTAATCCGTGAAAATTTTTTGAAATCGGAAAATTCTGATTTTCCACTGTTCCGCTGCGTTACTGGATTTCCGCTATAAACCCCCTTTCAAAATGGTATCAGAGCGAGTCTGATTCTAGGCCCCCTAATATGATTAGCCCTTTAAATTCAATGTTTAATCATGTTTTCTTAACTTTATACATGCATGTTTTAATCTAATTTGGTTAGATTTAGGGTGTATGACACTTAGCAGAAAATCTCTAATTAATAAGGTTTAAATGTAATTATGTATTTGATACATGTTATGTGGTCCATCTTGTCAATACGGTTTATGAATATTTCTCTGTGACTACATCCGAGACCGTGCCTCTGTTGTGAGGGTGTAGCCGATAGAGATTTATTTATACCTGATGTATATCAGATACTAGATAAATTCAAGCGAAAGCGGAATCCTGAACGTGCCATAGTTGTCAGGGTTACGCAAGTAGCTTGAGTTTATCATTGATGAGTTTAACCTTGGTACGTCTCCTTGTGGGCCTGCCTTAGCAGTCACAACGAGAAACGACCAGGACTGGAAAGCCTGGAGTCACTATTGAGTGATTGAAAAATGAGTTGTCTACCTGATGAATATACGTAGGCGAGACCGTGCATCTGATGTGAGCTGAAATATATTCACGGATCCACCTTTCACTGTTTGTATTTAATTTAATTATTAAATCTTTGTATTCTGTTTGGAGATTATAGTATTGCATGATTTAGTGGGATTAGTATTTTTAGATTAAAAATCCATGATCTAGTTTATGCTTATGATATTATAAGAAACTGCATAATTTTCTGCTAACCGTTTTTCGTGATCTATATGATAGATTTGCGATGGCGGCACCATCCACTAATCAGTTTGCGTGTATGCTTGATGCGAACAAACTTAAAGGCGCTGATAACTTCACCGATTGGGATTTGGATTTGAGGATTGTCCTCGATTCCGAGAAGTTGGGATATGTTCTTGAGGGTCCACTGCCCCTTGCTGTGGCAGAGGATGCTACACCGGAAGAACCCAAAGTCTTCCAATCTTAGAAGGATGATGATTTAAAAGTTAAATCATACATCTTAAGTTCGCTTTCACCGGGGCTCAAGAAACAATACTATGACATGTCAGATACGTATAGTATGATGACTCGATTAAGACAATCGTTTGAGAACCAAGAACAAGTTGTTGTTCATAAGGTCGCAATAGAATTGTTCCATGCGCGGTTGGATGAGGGGCAAGCTGTTAGCCCACATGTTCTTCAGATGATCGATTTGATCGATCAATTGAGGCAACATAATCTCATTCTGAATGACATTCTCGGTAGGAGTGTCATTCTTGGTTCGCTCTCAGCTTCTTATCGCCAGTTTGTGATATATTTCAACATGAACGATATTGTCTGTAACTACCAAGAGCTGTATAAGATGTTGCTCACGGCGGAAGAGGACCTCAAGAAGGGAGTACCGACTCGCCCTCCGAGACCTACTTCTCTATCTGCTTCTTCCCAGACTTGGTCAAAGGGAAAGAAGAAGAAAATGGAAGAAGAATAATGGTTTCGGTCATCAACCACATGCAAAGATAGCAAAGCCCAAAGGGCTTCTGAAGACAAGTGCCATCACTGCAGCAAAGTCGGGCACTGGAAAAGGAACTGTCCTGACTACATTGCCCAGCTGAGGAGAGAGAGAGCATCGACATCAAGTACATTTATTTTTCCAGTTATTGATATATCTTTAGCTTGTGAAGCCGTTACATCCACCTGGATTTTAGATTCTGCTTGTCCCATTCACATTTGCAATTCGTTGCAAGTGCTGATGGAAAGTAGGAAATTGAAGCCTGGAGAGATGCAGTTGCGGTTCGGGAGTGGAGACTCAGTGGATGCAGTTGCTGTGGGAGTATGCGAGATACATTTGCTGAAAGGGACACTTTTGTTAAATGATTGTTATTTTGTACCTGGATGTGTAGCTAATATTATATCACTTTTTGTATTGGATACATAAGGCTTTCGTATTAATATTAAAACTGTTCTTTGTATTTATATGATAAATGTAATATTCAGATCCTTTGTTGTCCAAATAAGCATGGTCATTATACATTGCAAACTTCAAAAGATATTTTAAACACTGGAGTTAATAAACGTAATTTACCTGTAATTAATAATACTGAACTTTGACATATGCGACTAGGTCATATAGGCGTTAAACGCCTTACCCAATTAGTTAGGAATGGTTTGATACCAGATCTCACCATTGAATCCTATCCAACTTGTGAATCGTGTATTCAGGGTAAGATGACCAAAGCCCCATTTTCTGGTGTTGGACACCGCGCCACTAACTTACTGGAACTCGTACATTCTGATGTATGTGGTCCACTAAGTCAGACTGCTCACAGTGGTTATTCGTACTTCGTTAGTGTTGGACACCACGCCACTAACTTACTGGAACTCATACATTCTGATGTGTGTGGTCCACTAAGTCAGACTGCTCATAGTGGTTATGCGTACTTCGTTACCTTTACCGATGATCTGTCACAGTACGGTTATGTGTATTTGATGCGACATAAATCGGAAACCTTTGAAAAGTCAAAGAGTTCCGAAATGAAGTAGAAAAATAAACTGGTCAATATATTAAATGTCTTCGATCCGATCGAGGCGGGGAATATAAGAGCAGTGAGTTCATGCATTATATGAAGAAGAATGAGATTCTCGCTCAATATACTCCTCCAGGTACTCCACATAACAATGGAGTGTCTGAGAGGAGAAATCAGACTTTATTGGATATGGTCCGATCAATGTTGAGTTTCACAGATTTGCCCTATTACATATGGGGCTACTCGCTTTTAACAGCTGTACATCTTTTGAATAAGATTCCTTCAAAAGCTGTTCCTACGACTCCTTATGAGATATGGTTCGGTAGGAGACCAAATCTTAGTTACATTAAGGTTTGAGGTTATCCTGCCTATGTCAGGGTGACTCAGCAAGATAAGCTTTCGCCTCGAGGGAAAAAGTTTAGTTTTGTCGGATATCCTTCGAATACGAGGGGATATCTGTTCTATGATACTGAGCATCGAAACGTGTTCGTAGCTCGCTTCGCAAAATTTCTAGAAGTAGAATTTTTGTCAGAAGGTGGTAATCATGGACATGTTGAACTTGATGAAGTCCAACCTGAAAACAACGAACCAACAGAGGAACCTTAAGTTCAAGTAGATGAAAGACCTTCAACACACACACTCCGTAGGTCAGAAAGGGAATCTAGACCTCCTGAACGCTTGTATTTGATACAAGAAAAGAGTCTAGATGTTCTCTTAGTAAAAGAGATTGATCCTTTCACCTATAGAACGACTCCGTGAAATGGCAAAGTGCCATAAAATCCGAGATAGACTCAATGCATGAGAATCAAGTTTGGGACTTGGTTTCGCTTCCCGAAGGAATTGTTCCTATCGGTTGTAAATGGGTTTACAAGAGGAAGCGAGGGCCTGACGGTAAGGTTGAAACTTACAAGGCCCGACTGGTAGCAAAAGGTTACACGTAGCGACCTAGCGTCGACTACGATGAAACCTTTACACCAGTAGCAATGCTTAAGTCTATTCGGATTTTGCTTTCTATAGATGCGTATCATGACTACGAGATTTGGCAAATCAATGTCAAAACGGCTTTTCTAAATGGATTTCTTGATAAAGAAATCTATATGGAACAGCCGGAAGGTTTTGCGTCCAGCGAAAACTCGGGTATGGTATGTAAGCTTAAGAAGTCCATTTATGGACTTAAACAAGCTTCACGAAGTTGGAATCTTCGATTCGACGAGATTATTAGATCGTCTGGTTTTCTCAAGAATTTGGAAGAATCATGTGTGTATTAGAAGGCCAGTGGGAGCATGGTCGTATTTTTAGTCCTATATGTTGATGACATCCTAATCATTGGGAATGATTTAGGTATGTTACAAAGCGTCAAAGTGTACCTCTGTAAGAATTTCTCCATGAAGGACCTGAGAGAAGCTTCCTATATTTTAGGGATAAAACTCTATAGAGACGGACAAAGGAAGCTGATTGGGTTATCCCAATCAACATACATAGATAAGATCTTGGAACGGTATAATTTTGGTAACTGTAAGACAGCAAACATACCGTTCAGACATGAGATTCATCTTTCAAATAAGATGAGTCAACAAACAGAAGATGAGAATGTTAGAATCTCTAACCAACCTTATGCTTCGTGTTCGGGTAACATAATGTATGCCATGTTATGTACAAGACCTGATATCAGTTCGCTATTAGCGTAACTAGTCGATATCAGTCCAATCCAGGCAATGACCAGTGGATGGCCATTAAACATATCCTAAAGTATCTTAAAGGTAATAAGGATCAGTTAATAATTTATGGAGGAAACAAACTACAAGTTAACGGATATACGAATTCTGATTTCCAATCGGATCCCGATGATAGAAAGTCTACATCTGGATTCGTATTTACCCTTAACGGAGGTGCAGTTTGTTGGAAGAGTTCCAAACATAGATCAACAGCAGATTCCACCACTGAGGCGGAATATATTGCAGCTTCTGAAGCTGCAAAAGAGGCTTTGTGGATAAAGAACTTTATCACATAATTTGAAGTTGTCCCAAGTATCGAGAATGTGATTCTTTTATACTGTGATAATATTGGAGCCATTGCGCAAGAAAAAAGGAACCGAGTGCGCATCAAAAGTCGAAGCATGTGGAACTCAAGTACCACATCATTCGAGAGATTGAGTCGCGATGGGATATTGTCGTGTGCAAGGTACCGAGTGAAGATAATGTAGCAGACCCGCTGACGAAGGCCAAACCTCCAAAGTTGTTTGATAAACACGTGCAGTCGATGGGTATTAGATACAATCGTTATTGGCACTAGAGCAATTGGGAGTTTTTGTTGGGGTTGGTGCTCAGAGCGCCAATTCCCGGTTATATTTCTTTATGAATACTTTTTTAAAACTTTATTACTATGAATAATATATGCAGTTTCTATAATATAATGTCTCTTTTAATATGGTAAAGACTTAATGACCTTGGAATGACTAGTCATGATGTTGTTGCAAAAGCGTCGCAACTGACATTGAGTTGTATCATGACGTTGTCATTCTCAGACAGTTTCTGCCAAGGTTTACACTACTTGGTCAGTATAGTAAACCCGTTGCGACCGGTACATGTCGTATACTGGAATATATGATTACAATGATTTCTCAATTAATCATAAGTCTTTGAGACTAGTATAGACGTGTAGGTGTTTATAGCGGATAAACACTAAACAACTCACCGAAGATTCTTAATGGATGGTACACCAACGTCAATAAGAATCTTATCGGGTTGAGTAGCACTTGTGATTCTTTGACTTGAGATACCACTGTGGGCGCATGAGACATCTTCCACACTTAGATGGCAGTCACGTCACCAATATATTTAGATCAGACCTCCGCCTGTTCGTTGGGTGTGGATAGATCATCAGGGTGTCCTATGTGTAGCGAGATAGGATCCGTCAGTTCTGTGTATCAGAGCATAGGTAGTCCATATGATTAGCAATCAGATAAAACCATAGGCCCGTGGTACAATTTAGAAGCCAATTTTAAATGTTCTTTTTGAGATTGCTAATAGAGACGTCGACGGGATAATCCCTATAGAGATTGACGTTTACATCTATATCTCTGGGATATATCTGGATACCTGTGATGAGATGTATTGTATTGGATGTTGTGTGAGATTGTTGTTATGCTGCCGGAATTAGTATGATAATGGTCGGATATGTGAGATTATGCGAGATTAGCAGAGGTGTGTGGTTCAATCTCTCTCTTGCACATTTATGCGGGATTATATGGTGGGAAACCTTGGGGGTAAGAGAGGGACTCTCCCAATGGTTTCAATCCATTATTATACCAAATCCGGATAGCAAACCTTGTTTGATTGAGATGTGTTGTTGTGAGTATGTTTGCCTGAGTTAGCTATTATATATAATTTTTGTTTTCAGCTATTAATTATAAATGTATTTATATATATATATATATATTATATATATATATATATATATATATTGTTGGTGAGGTCATGTTGAGAGTATGAGTGTTTTTACTTACTAAGCACTTTAAGCTCACCCATCATTTCCCAAACATCACAGGTTGTTCGCCAGCGCAACAGTAGCAGTATCAGTACCAAGATTTGACTCGTTTGCCACAGCCGTCAGTCGGGTTGGTCTAGACATTTCTTTTGCTTTTGAGATAGGGCATTTATGATAACTTTCATGTTTTCAGACATTTTTGGTTTAAACACTTATTTGGGATTTATTGGATTGCATTTTATGGAATATTATTTTCCTTTGAGAACTTTTAGTTCAATTGCATGACATATAGGTGCTCGAGCTAAAGTGGTTCGCGGACCCCTTTCTAGGGTTGGGCCCGCTCTAGGGAGGGGGTCCTGAAAAATTTTGGTATCAGAGCGAAGGTTATAGATTCTGTAGACACATTGCATTAGATTAGGGTATTAAAATGGTAGTTTTGTGTCCGTAGAAAAATATCTGGACGTGGTCGTGGTACTGATACTCAACGTGAGAGAGGGATAGTTTGACGATATGTGAGAATGTCGAGTATTAGTTTAAAGAGACCTCACACTTAGCCAGTAGATCATGAATTGGTTGTAGCTTCATCTAGTGTACCACCGATTATTGAGGGTAACGAAGGTTCTAGACCTATACCTACAGTAGTTTCGACAAGCACCCCATCGTTCAGTTGTATCTAACCCTATTCATGTGACTGTCCCTAATATGACTCATGTCGCTCCTTCAGTTTCCCCGACAGCCACTAATCTAAAAGACATTTTGGGAAGGTTTTATTGATGTAGTTGCACATATGGTTTTCAGTGGACAGCAGCTAATGTACCTTCGAGCAACGGTGGTAGTGCGAGCAAACTAGACTAGTTTCTTAATTTGAGGCCTCCTCACTTTCACGATATAACTGATTCTCTTACTGCTGAGAAATGGAAGAATGATATTGAGCATATATTCAGTGTGTTAGACCTGACAGATCAAAAGAATGTTAGGTTTGTTGCATTTATGATGAGAGGTGAGGCGGAGACGTGGTGGAAGCAGACTAAGACTGTACTGACAGCTAGATTCAGAGCACCAGATTATTGGGGAGCTAATGGACTTAGAAGACCTCAGTATATTACCTGAGATATGTTCAAGGAAGCCATTAAGATCTGACCCTTCAGTTGATTTTCGTGCTAGCTTATGCAAAAAGGCTTCTTGGGCTCGTGACGTAGAGTGCACACACATATGAATGGCCAAAGAATGAGTAGCTATTTCACACGCTGGTGGAAGAGGGAGCGTGACCATTACATGCAACAATGGATCGTACGAGATAGAAGGCTCCAGAGAGATGGCTTTCATCAGAAGGGAGGCAAACCCAGGAGCGCATATGACTACCTCAGATGGGGCAGATGGATGCGATGATGAAAGGCCCACTAGATAGGGCTATGTTATCGAAGAGTGTGTGACAACCGTCGGAGTGTAATAAGTAGAGGACGTAGTGCGCTCGAGGATGGCTGATGAACGAGCGTGTGTTGTGCACGGCTGAGCCCCCTGAAGAGTTGGTGACTGCGACGATGGACCTTGCGGTTTAGTGGTCTAGGATAGGGAACACGCTGCTTGTAGGGCGTGGCCTAGAGCTCCATCATGACTGAGTTGCTGCGACAAGGGCTGGATTGTTGTTTCCTCATGTGGAGGGGATCATGACGACGAGACCTTTTGAGCCACTGGCGCGGTACGCAACATGGAGGAGGAAGATGCGGCCGACTTGCCCAGCTCCATGGAATAAGAATGAATAGTTATCCTAACATTATCGATAATTAAAGAAATAATCACAATTTTTTCACCTGATAAAGCATAATAATTTTGTAAAATATTTTCTAAATCTTCAATCTTAAAGCTTGGATCCAAAACAAAGCAACAAGATAAAGTAATGATATGTCTCTATAATAATTAAGTCATTTTGTCATCATTGATGTAACATATTTTTTAATTGCATTTGTAGGATCGTCAAAAATATTACTAGGATCATTAAATTCATTGTTATGATCATAAAAAATATTAGGATCATCAAAAATATTATTAGGATCATCAAAAATATCATCAAATTCGTTGCTATTATTAGCTTCGACAAATACCCCAACAATGTCAAGACTTGTAAGGAGAAAAATATTTGAAGATGGATTATAAACACCACTTAAAATATTCGTAGCATCTTTAAAAACTTTTAAAATCACTAAAATTTTTGAACAAACTTCCCAATGACTGAGATATAAAACTACATCATATTGATTGTGAGCAACAAATGAACATAATAAATTTTTATATTCAAAACTTTTATCAGGAAAAAATAAGTAGAATTCTAACGAGTTAAACATCACGGCCGAATATTTTCGGTTTAACACCATTTTACTTACAAAAAGTACACCATTATCTTCTAATTTTAGAATACGAGCAAAATAAATTAATTACTTTTTTAATAGGTGCAATATGAGAGTTTAAGGATTCAAATCATCTCGTACACATAAATTCAAACCATCTCGTACACATAAATTCAAAATATGCATGCACATCGAACATGTAAAAATTTACCTCCCAAATTTGGTTAGTAAATAGCTTTAAGTTCATTAATTAATGAAATATTAACTGATGTATTATCAAATCAAATAGTTAAAATTTTTTTACACTAATCCATATTGGTGTAAAATATTAATAATCATTACATAAATATTATGTGCAGTATATGCATCATCAAAAATTAAAATGAAATAATTCTTTTTTGAATAAATCATGAATCATCAATTAAATGATATGTCACACCCATGTATGAATGTGACTGCCAATGATCACTCCATATGTCATTATAAATTGAAACACGACCTTTAAGTTTAAGAAATGATTTCCTTAAATTATTTTGACTTTTTGCATATAATTCTATCAATTTTCTTTTACATGTCATCCTAGTAAGTTTACATGCAGCATGATTCAAATTTTCATATATTAAATCATTAAAAGATTCTTTTCCATCAAAAGTAAAAGCTAAATGTTCCATAACAATAAATTTAGTTAGATTATCTTTCCGTTGGGATTCATTATATTTAAATAATTTAGTAGAAGAATAAGAACCTGGACTGGAAGCATAAAACTTTGTCATTTGTGTTTGTGTTGTACCAATCCTAAATAGTAACATCCCCAATTCGGGAAGGTTACTGATAGGTAACAGATTTCAATGTCACCTAAGCCACTGTCTGTTATTAAAGAAAAACTCACCTCTTAACCTGATAACTAGTTATCACATCAATATGCACGCGCATACACATTTCATAGAATTGACTTAATGCATGAACCCCAAGAAAAGTATACATAAATCTGGTTAATCTTTATAAACACATCAGAAATCATGCAACTTTCATACACCAAAAAGAAAATAAAAATGGGCTACATTATGTGTGAATGTAGGTCTGATATGATGGTCTGACAAGATTAGTGATTGCAGTGATCCATGTCTCCAAAAGATTATTACGGCTCACCAGCTGGAAGATCCTGCAAAACTAGAAAGTAGGGAGTGAGTCCGAAAAAACTCAGTGAGTTGAGCTATAAAAATAGAAAATAGTATTATTAACCCTGTATCAAATAATCATAACATAAAACTACTTTCTGAACTCATAAAATATAAATCAGATTTTTTTCTTTCAAAATTTTTATGAAAAATCATTTATGAAAATCATATATTTGAGATATTTGAAAAACTGTAGAAAACCTGACGCATGGGGGCGTTACGTATTGTCGTCCCCCCATACACCTAAACTAGTGTCTTGGGGCGTTACGTATTGATGTCCCCCAAGCCACTGAACTAGAGTCAGCAGTGCTAATTAATGTCATCATCCTGACCCTGAAACTAGGATCTAGGGGCGTTACGTATCGCCGTCCCTCTAGTTCTGAAACTACATGTGCATATGCCTATATCCGTCAATTCCAATATCCGACAATTCCAAGATCAAAATAAAAATCATCAGTATTGAAATCAATAGTGATTCCTCAAAATACTTTTGAAAACATTCTCATCAAAATCCTTTGTATTTAGAATCTCAAATCTCTTAAATACCTTATGACTTTTCTTTAAATAACATGAAAAGTAAATAACTAAATATCTTATGTAAATCATAAAATTTTGAGCTCATTAAGAAATAATTGAAATAGATAAATTCTGAAAGCAAGTACTCCACTCACAGTGCCATGGCAAGTCGGGGGTGGTACACGGCGTGGGTGACCTTCGAGTACCTTGACGTCGATCTAAAGTTAAATCAACTATTAGTTTTCTTCCTTATAACTCGGAATATTTACATATGACATGAAAGTATATGTAATGAATACTAAATCTACTTGAACATTGAAAATATATATGATATCTATGAATTTTACGGACTCATATTTGGAGTTGTACAAGCGCGGTAGCAGAAACTTATATTTTACTAGTCGTCAGAAAATTCACTGCTTGATGTCTAACTTTGAAAATTCTGTAATTAATTGGGGACAAATATGAAGCTGAAATTTTAATCGAATAGTCTTTATGTTTCTAATTTATGATGTTTTTTACGGTTCTCAATTCTGATGCCATAAACTCAAGTTATGGACTGAAGTTCAGGGGCTGTGCAACTGGAAAATTAGGCACATCGGCAGCAGATTGCACAACTTCAAAAATTTGGTCCGGTTTCATAGTAAGTCCAAAAATTCCAAATTTTGGATATGTTACTCATCTATATGTGTAGTTTATCCAAATATTTACGCTTCATCAATCGGACATCACAAACGTGACTTATAAGTAAATCTTCACAGCCTGTCCATAAAGTATCCTAAACCAACACCGTTATTTTACTTTCTTTTTTCGCCTTCTCATTAATTTCATCAATCCAACAACTCCCAACAAAATTTTCATTATTATAAGCACTATTCATAACATATAAAACATGCTTAATTTCCAAATTTAATATGAGCTTGGCATTTCGTCAAACACTTGGTGCGCGAAATGCCAAAACTTCATCTTTTACACAATCCAAGTTATCTCCACTCCACTTTATATATCTATTATTAGAGTTGGTGCTCGACGCGCCAATTTTGTTGTATTTATTATAAATACAATATACATTTATATTTTATTATTAATAAAATTTAGTATTTTTCATCAATATAATCTTTTATATTGTTAAGGCGTAAAATGACCTTAGAATGAATAGTTGTGACGTAATTGCAAAAGTGCCACAATTTTCATAATATAAATCATTCTTAAAACTGTTTCTGGTCAAGGTTTACATACCTGGTCAGTTAGTAAACCCGTGAGACCGGTACGTGTCGCATATTAGAATTGTTCTAATGATTTATCTTAGTAAACTACGAGTCTTGGGAGACTCATATAAACACGTAGGTATTTATTGGATAAATACTGAACGACTCATTCGAAGATTCCTAATAGATGGTACACCAACGTCAACATGAATATTTACGAGTCGAATAACATATTAGCTCTTTTGACTTGTGATACCACGTGGATATGTGAGATATCCTCCACACTTTGATGGCAGTCACGTCAATGATATTTTAAGGTCATACCTCCGCCTGTTCATCAGGTATGGACTGATACTCACGATATCATGTGATGTATCCAGAGAGGATCTGTCAGTCCCGTGTACGAGATTTAGGTATTCAATTTGTGATTCATTGAAATCCTTAGCCAATGTATGATTCGGAAACAAGTTCCGAATATTTATTAAAGAATCATAATTATATCGCGATACATGAATTGTTAATGGTTGAGATTTGACGTTTAATCTATATCTCCAAAATAATTCGGATAACCTATGATAGAGGGATTACATATATGCAATGACTTCGACTTGAATGGTTCAACTTGATTATCTATGGTCGTCATAATTTGTGAGTGGACAAATTACGGACATGGAAATGGTTTCCGTGACAAATAAACTTGAACCTAGAGAGTCGTGCAATATAAAGTGTACTCGTTGAGCACTTGGACAATTAATTATGGATAATTTAGATTATTCATATTTTACCCATGCGTATTAAATAATGTGTATTTGTATACGATACATAATTTTGATTAGATACTCATTAATGATCTATTAGATTTTGACAATTATTTTATTATTATTAATTATTAATTAATTGATAATTAATATTAATAATGATAAATAGAAGAATATTATTGAAATCTTTTTCCATAATGTATTTTTTCTTTTTGTTAATAAGCATTAGATAAATTAATTAATTGTTAATTAATTTATTTTTGGGTTAAGAATATTACTTGGAATATTCTTAATAATTTGGCCAATTTTAATTGGCTAAACCATGTATTTTTGACACATGTATTTATTAACAAAAATAAAAATAATCATTTAATATTTGGATAAGATTAATAGGTGTCGAAATAATAGCCAAAATAATTTGTTATTTTTTACTAAAAAATGGCCATTATTTTCGGCTATTGGGCAAGAAAAATATAAATTGGAAGTTGTTTACATTTTAAAAGTCTTGGCCATTGTAACATCCCCAATCCGGGAGATGCTACCGGTAGGGAATAGGCCGTACTATTTCCCTAAGCCTCTTACTTTCTAACTTCAAACAATACTGATACTCTTCTCAAATATAATTTCATATATGAGACCATTGCCCAAATCCACAACATAGTACGTAAAATAATATACATACGACTGAACAGACAATATCATACATCTTCATAACTCTATACATGAATACTCATATGCAACTCTGTTATACAAAATATCTGAAACTGGATTTTACTTGACTTGACTGAACTCTATTTTTGACTTGACCTGGTGGACCAAACACCCTAATGACTGCCATCAGTATCCATCCTCTCGATCTCGTCCTCCGAGTAACCTGCAAAACAAAGAAACTGGGAGTGGGGGGGTTAAATGGTTTGAACGATCTAAGTGAGTGGATGATTAAAACAAAAACTGATGTACTTTTATGAAAACTCTTGGTTCTAACACCCAAACTATCACCTGAAAACTCTTTTCTAATTTGAAAACACAATTTTTTTTTTACAAAACTTTTTTGAAAAAGCTTTTCCGTCTACAAAACTCTCAGTCTTTTCTGTAAAACCAAATTTTCTTTCTAAAAATCTTTTATAAAACTTTCATTTCTGAAAACTGCATCTCTGAAAACCTATTCTCTGAAAGTCTGACACTAAATTATGTCTCTGAAAAACCTGACGATGGGGGCGTTACGTATCGGCGTTCCCACATAGGCCTAACTAGTGGTCTTGGGACGTTACGTATCGTTGTCCCCCAAGCCACTGAACTAGAGCCAAAAGTACAGATCTATGCTATTGTCTTACCCTGAACTAGGATCTAGGGCATCTATCATCCCTAGTCCTGAACTAGGATATATGGGCGTTATGTATCACCGTCCCCCCAGTCATCTACATGTACACATGTCTATCCTCAATTCCATAAGTCAGAGCTGAGGTGGGTTTTTCTCCCATGCCTCCACAAAATCACAAATCATGCTTTTTAATTCACTATTTCTAACACATTTCATAAAACATACTTTTCATGAATAACTGCAAAATCAGCTAACGCCCTAGATGCTTAAAAATAAGTCTTTAAAATAATGTAAATGAAAAGTCAATTTAGAAAGAGAGTGTCCACTTACTGATTTGGAATCTGGATGGCATTACTCACTTGCTGAAGAAAACTCCGGGTCCAACGATGATCTATAATTGATAACTTTGATTAGAAAGTGGGCTGGGGAACATATTTTGAAATTAACTAAGTTTATCCACTCAAGCACTTGTCATCAATTCAAGGCATATCGTACTTATATTATGATGCAATGTGTGTATAAGAGCTGATACGAGACCCTTAGGGTGGCCTCTAACATGCTAGGGTTTAGCTAGAATGAACTAAAACTGATTCTGGGGAATTTCTGCTCAAACGTCGCGACGCTGTCCCTTAGGCATTGCGACGCTCACACATGCAGAATTTCTGAAATTCTTCAGTACAATTAGTGATGCTGGGTGAGTGATATTAGGCCAAATTTAACGCCTAACATCAACTCTCAATGCCTAGTTTGCCAAAAACACTTCCCACACTTCCATACTACAATCTTTACTCAACAATTCTTTAAACCTCAATGTAAACACTTGCTAAACCAACACTCCTCAATCCAACTTAACTATTTAATCTCATAGTCCCAATTAGCTCAATACTTAGAGTTTCAAGTATTTAGTCCTTACTTAACACAATCAATTACATGCTTATTATGCCACTAAATGCAATCCTTAAGATGCTACTAACATTCATATAATATCATATCAATAAAATTTCTCAATCTAAGATTTGGGTCAAAATGACCTTACCTCATTTCATTGG
>SKCR01031219.1:0-16649 GCA_019454045.1 Zanthoxylum bungeanum | reverse complement strand
AAGTTTCCAAACCGACAGAGACGACTTCAAGTCGCAAACCGGGTACATATTTTGCTTGAATAACGGAGCAGTGAGCTGGAAATCTTCCAAGCAAGATACTGTTGCTGATTCAACAACTGAAGCGGAGTACATTGCAGCAGCTGAAGCAGCAAAAGAGGCAGTTTGGATCCGAAAATATCCTAATTGGATTAGGAGTAGTTCCGTTAGCAGCTGAGCCCGTTCCATTGTATTGTGACAATAGCGGGGCTATAGCACAGGCTAAGGAACCAGGTCTAATCAACGATCCAAACATGTTCTTCGACGATTCCATCTGATTCGAGAGATCATACATCGTGGCGATGTGAAGATCGAGAAGATCGCATCAGAGGATAATATTGCAGATCCGCTGACGAAGGCTATTCCTCGGGAAAAGTTTGAGCGACATGTACATAGTTCAGGTATTAGATACTTGAGTGACTGGCTATAGGCCAAGTGGGAGATTGTTAGACAGTAATGTCCCATAGCGTCACTATTTTGTAAATGATATTGTATTATTGTACAAAATTAACTATGTAGTAATGAAATTGCCTTTTACCGTTTTGTAATTTATTTACTTTGATATATAAATGGTAAAAGTCCCTATGATTAGTTCCGGATTGTGATGATATGAGACAGTATCAATCCATAAAGGTTTAATCATTAAATATCCCTAGTCGTAGTATTATCGAGATTGGACATCGATAATGCGGAATAGACTAGTACTGCACTTGTGCATGTTGTGAGGGCACAACGGCATAGTTCTCATATATTTAAGTATTGGATACTTATGCAAGTGCGGTAGGAGGTTGTGTTTTACCGATAGTACGGAAAACAGCTTCGCTCTGGATAGACCCCGCGGAGTCCTATTGGTAGTATGTCTGCGTGTCTATGGGAGTCCGCTTCAGGGTAGGTGCATATGATCTTAACCTGAGATTTGCATCGCTAGTACTTACGACAATCGGTAAAATTTAGGTTTGGTGGTCCAGGGCTTTAACGAGTTCTGTGTATACCTCTTCTGGGTTTATCGAGAATCGTAGTGTACTGGGTGTGATGTCAAGATGGAAGTATCACTTCAGACATATGGAGATGATGATCGCGAGGGATTCAGAACTAGTACTCTATAATGGTTGCAACTATCGGGATAATATGACTAGGTCAGGATTATCCGATTCAAAGAGACTGGTTGCTTGATGTCCGATATGTGTATCGTACGGGGCAGACACATCTCCAGCCCCAGGCCTTACATGTGATCATCCGATACTGGTTCGATATACACTATACTACGGTATACTACGCCTGTTATAGATCTAATATTCCAGTAAGAATATTTCTAGAGAATTGGGTAGGCATGGCGTTTTGCTAGAAGCTAACCTTGTCTTGTAAATCGGTAAAAACGTAGTACTTGGTACGTACGTGTTCGAATAGTTCGACAACTGGATTTACTGCCAACATATCTAGAGGTCTCTTGGGTCGCTTCCCGAAGATTCACCGATGACGTATGATTCAAACTCGATTAATCTTGGATTAATTACGGAGAGACTTTATCTTGGATAAAGTAATGTATAAAGAGAGATAACGATTAATTTAGAATTAATCGTAAAATTATTATATTCGATATAATAATCGGAATTCGATTTCGACGCGAAATTGAAATTAGATTTTAATTCGGGCAAACGAGTTAATTTAGAATTAATTCGTTAGCGACGTAAATAATAATTTCGCTAGGCGCAATTATTTATTTAAATTCGATTTAATTAACGTCGCGACGTAAGCTCGGTATTTCGGAAATATCGAACCCGAACGCGTGAGTGCACGTGGGCCCACTTTCATTTGGAAACGTGTGGGGCCCACATGACACTTGTCATTATTTGCATTATTTAATCAAGATGTATTGCATGAAGATAGTGTACAAAGCACTCAAGGGTATTGCATGGAAATTGAGTGTTAGACACTCTAAGTCTTTGAATGGTTTGTGTCATATTTAATATTATTTAATATAATTATGACATAAATATAAATTGATTTTTGAGACAAAAATCATAATCTTCTCTCCCTCTCAAGCTTACCGAAACAGTAAGCTCTCACAGCCCTCTCCATTTCTTCATTTTTGTTGCAAAAAGGCTTGAAGAAAGTGTGTGTGTTTGGAACAATAAATCACATATTTGGCTAGCACCATCAAGGGATCATACAAGGTGTTATGGGAAACTCATCTTAGAGCTTGGAAGGATCAAACATTGCTTGGAGCTTCTCTTTTCATCTTGGCCGAAATCCTCACTGCACAAAGGAGCAAGTTTTTTGTTTCATCAACGCATCCGGATTCCGTTTTTGTGAGTATTGTTTCCGCCATTACTTCAATCTAGTTCATTCTTATATATATTTTGCTTGTTTTTGATCTTGGGACATGGTTATTAGATTTCCAACATTCCCAACATGGGTAAACAGCTGATTCCACCACAGAGGCGGAATACATTGCAGCTTCTGAAGCTGTACGGATTAAGAACTTTATCACAGAATTGGGAGTGGTCCCAAGTATTGAGAATGCCATTCCGTTATACTATGATAATACTGGAGCCATTGCGCAAGCAAATGAACCGACGACGCATCAGAAGTCGAAGCATATAGAACGCAAGTACCACATCATTCGAGAAATTGTGTCACAAGGGGAAATTGTTGTGTGCAAGGTACCGAGTGAAGATAATATATCAGACCCGCTTACCAAGGCCATACCTCCAAAGTTATTTGATAACCATTTGAAGTCGATGGGTATTAGATACAATCGATATTTGCACTAGAGCAAGTGAGAGATTTTGTTAGGGTTGGTGCTCACAGCGCCAATTTCCTGTTGTAATTCCTTGTCAATACTCTTGTAAATATTTTATTATGAATAAAATCAAGGGAAAAAAATCAAATAAATTTAGGGGATATATTTTGGAAAAGAATTTTTGTAAATTTGGTGATGAGGATATTCACAATCTCATTAAATTGGAAGGTGATTTGAGGTGATTTAACATTTGTTTTGCTTTGGATTTTTTTATTTGGGAAGGCTTGGGCGAGCATGGGCTTGCATGGGCGTGTGGATGGATGGGTTGCAGGGTAATGGGCCGGTTGCAGGTGTTTAGGGCCTGTCTGAGGCTAAGGTTTGAAACAGCGGCTGAGCGAATCCGAGGCGGGCTAGTGAGTCCACATCCGATGAGGGGTTAATTTTGGAGGTTTTGTCTCCTTCTGGCATTCGCTTCCCGCAACCTCCGTGACTTTTCAGGTAGTGCCTCTATACGAGGCTCACCATCGGGCTTATGTAAAAATGCAGTGTCTACAAGTAGCATAATATATGCCATGTTATGTACTAGGCCTGATATCAATTTCGTTGTTAGCGTAACCAGTAAATATCAGTCCATTCCAGGCAATGACCATTGGATGGCCTTTAAACATATCCTGAAGTATCTTAAAAGTACTAAGGATAAATTGATTATATATGCAGGAAATGAACTGCAAGTTAATGGGTATACGGATTCCGATTTTCAATCGGATCCTGATGATAGAAAGTCTACATCAGGATTCGTGTTTACCTTGACGGAGGTGCAGTTTTTTGGAAGAGTTCCCAACATGGGTAAACAACTGATTCCGCCACAGAGGCGGAATACAATGCAGCTTCTGAAGCTGTACGGATTAAGAACTTTATCACAGAATTGGGAGTGGTCCCAAGTATTGAGAATGCTATTCCGTTATACTGTGATAATACTGGAGCCATTGCGCAAGCAAAGGAACCGACGGCGCATTAGAAGTCGAAGCATGTGGAACGCAAGTACCACATCATTCGAGAAATTGTGTCACGAGGGGAAATTGTTGTGTGCAAGGTACCGAGTGAAGATAATATATCAGACCCGCTTACCAAGGCCTTACCTCCAAAGTTATTTGATAAACTTTTGAAGTCGATGGGTATAAGATACAATCGATATTTGCACTAGAGCAAGTGAGAGATTTTGTTAGGGTTGGTGCTCTGAGCGCCAATTTCCTGTTGTAATTCCTTGTCAATACTTTTGTAAATATTTTATTATGAATAAAATCAAGGAAACAAATCAAATAAATTTGGGGGATATATTTTGGAAAAGAATTTTTGTAAATTGGTGATGAGGATATTCACAATCTCATTAAGTTGGAAGGTGATTTGAGGGGATTTAACATTTGTTTTGCTTCGGATTTTTTTATTTGGGAAGGCTTGGGTGAGCATGAGCTTTTATGGGCGTGTGGATGGATGGGTTGCAGGGTAATGGGCCGGTTGCAGGTGTTTGGGCCTGTCCGAGGCTAAGGTTTGAAACAGCGGCTGAGCGAATCCGAGGCGGGCTAGTGAGTCCGAATCCGATGAGGGGTTAATTTTGGAGGTTTTCTCTCCTTCCGGCATTCGCTTCCCGCAACCTCCGTGACTTTTCAGGTAGTGCCTCTATACGAGGCTCACCATCGGGCTTTTGTAAAAATGCAGTGTCTACAAGTAGCATAATATATGCCATGTTATGTACTAGGCCTGATATCAATTTCGTTGTTAGCATAACCAGTAAATATCAGTCCAATCCAGACAATGACCATTGGATGGCCTTTAAACATATCCTGAAGTATCTTAAAAGTACTAAGGATAAGTTGATTATATATGCAGGAAATGAACTGCAAGTTAATGGGTATACGGATTCCGATTTTCAATCGAATCCTGATGATAGAAAGTCTACATCAGGATTCGTGTTTACCTTAACGGAGGTGCAGTTTGTTGGAAGAGTTCCCAACATGGGTAAACAGCTGATTCCACCACAGAGGCGGAATACATTGTAGCTTCTGAATCTGTATGGATTAAGAAATTTATCACAGAATTGGGATTGGTCCCAAGTATTGAGAGTGCCATTCCGTTATACTGTGATAATACTGGAGCCATTGCGCAAGCAAAGGAACCGACGGCGCATCAGAAGTCGAAGCATGTGGAACGCAAGTACCACATCATTCGAGAGATTGTGTCACGAGGGGAAATTGTTGTGTGCAAGGTACCGAATGAAGATAATATAGCAGACCCACTTACCAAGGCCATACCTCCAAAGTTATTTGATAAATATTTGAAGTCGATGGGTATTAGATACAATCGATATTTGCACTAGAGCAAGTGAGAGATTTTGTTAGGGTTGGTGCTCGGAGCGCCAATTTCCTGTTGTAATTCCTTGTCAATACTCTTGTAAATATTTTATTATGAATAAAATAACAGTTTCTATAATATAATATATATCTCTTTATATTGTAAAGACGTAATTGACCATAGAATGATTAGTTATGATAAAGTTGTAAAAGTGTCACAACTAACATTGAGTTGTATCATGACACTGTCATTCTTAAACAGTTCCTTATCAAGGTTTACACTACTTGGTCAGTAAAGTAAATCCGTTGAGACTGGTACATATCGTGTACTGGAATAATAGATTCCAATGGTTTCTCAATGAACTATGAGTCTTGGAGACTCGCATAGACATGTAGGTGTTTATAGCGGATATACACTGAATGACTCACCCAAGATTCTTAATGGATGATACACCAACGTCAATAAGAATCTTTTTGGGTTGAGTAGCATAAGTGATTCTTCAACTTGAGAAACCACTGTGGGTATATAAGACATCTTTCACACTTAGATGGCAGTCACGTCACTGACCTATTAAGGTCAGACCTCCGCCTGTTCGTTGGGTGTGGACAGATCCTCATGATATCTTTTGTGTGTCAAGATAGGATCCGCTGGTTCTGTGTACAGAGCATAGGTAGTTGTAGGCATTGCATTTTTACATGTGAAACCCGATGATGAGTCTCAGTTGGAGGCACTACCTTTTAAGTCACAGAAGTCGCGAGAAACGAATATCGAAAGGGGAAATTCAGGATGAGTATGTTATCAGAGTCGTTTCACATGTTCACTGTTTTCGTTCGTGCTGCGTTCGTATATGCGTTCGAACGCCAGGCAGATTGCGGGCGTTCGTGTTGCGTTCGAATTGGCGTTCGAACGGTGTCGGTATTCCTGGTTTTGCTGTTAGCCCACCTGCACCCTAACCTAGCCCAAGCCCACTTAAAACACACCCAAATTAAATCAAATATTAATTAGATAATGTAATTAAATAAAATATTAATTAAGTCATATACCAAATTAAATAAAACAAATAAAATCTAAATAATCACCTACCAAAATAATAAAAATACTTACACAAATTAAAGAAATTGCATGCCTAATAAAGATAAATCAAATATATTAACTTCCAAACTTAACAAATATCATGCCTAATTAAAATCAATCATAACCAATTAAATATTTTGTATTCCTAATCTAGCCAAGATTTGTCCCCCCTCAATCTAATCTTTTCCTTGTTGGATACCAAATCAAATCCTTGCTCTTAATGCCAAATCCTATTCCTTGTGAGACAAGGAGTAACCCTAACCCTTCTCTATATAAACAACCCCTCACCAAGCTCTCCCCCTCTCTCTCATTTTCACGCATACACAAGAAAATAAACCCTAGATATCCTCTCCAACATTCACGTATAACACACACAAAATTCCCTTCACTGCCCTCATAATTCATTGCCTCGCTCCTCACGCAATAATATAGCCTGATTTGCCACTCCCCGCCTGCCAGACTCCCCTCACGTAACCCTCAGTCACCTTCACGCCACCTGTCTCCTCCTCTCATCTCACACATAGCACTTCACGTGAAAATCAAAACCAAAAGCCACACCTGTCCACGCCTTATCACACGTCCTTGACTAGCCCACCAAGCTTCACAACACATACGGCTTGGCCATTGTCCTCACGCTCGAGCCTCACGCTAAAATATAAAGCACCTACATTCAGCCACGCATAGCTTCATTCACGCACACAAATTGATCACATAAAACTCCCCCTGACCTTCGCTCCATACCACAAGCGTATACTCAAAGCCTGCCTCACGCCATAAAATAAACCAAATCAACGCCACAAAACCCCCTCATGTGAAGCAATAAATCAACACTAAACAGTCGCATATCAACACCAAAACTGCATTATTTCACAGCCTAAAACAGTCATATTATTACCGAAAATCACACTCAAAAAACAGCAGCCCATTATCCCTTAATTAACCACCACAAATAGTCCTCGAAACACCCAAAACAGTAGCTTTGAAGACCTGAAACAGTGAGCAGAAAACACATCCGAAACAGCAGCGAAACGAAGCCAAAATAGCAAGGAAAACAGTGTAACAGTGAGCGAAGACGCTAAACCAGTGAATCAGAAAGGTTGCGGAGTGATAGCCCTTCCGACGGTTGTAAACGCGAGTCCGGAAGACGACTTAAAAGGTTAGACCTGAGGGTACCTTTCACACCTGTTTTTTATTTGATTTTTATTGATTCTTTTGATTGTGTTTTAATTATTTATTGAATATTGTTTGCAAGTGATGTGTGTTGTGGCCATTGATTAAAATGGAAAATATGTCGTCTCTCGTGGTATATATGATGGAAACCCAGACGTAAATTCCGTAGCCGATTCCGAATGGACGGTAGTGCGGTCTGTACTTGGGATACAACTCCACGTACCACTTGAGTAAACGGCGTATATTTCGCTTTATGTTATTTTGATTATTCTCACTTTATTATTTCGTCTTTTAATTTCCGCATGTTATTTATTTATGTTATGATGCGATCGAGCGCATGGGCTTAGTAAGTGGAATGAAAGATCCCCTATGGGGAAGGGTTAAAGCCCTTTACGACGATGCTTTGCCGCACCGGTTGATGTGTGTTCGGTTGAATGCAAGACACGTTCAATCGGACATATTAAGTTTGATATGATTGTCTTTATTTTTGTATGTATGATGCGATCGAGCGCATGGGCTTAGTGAGTTAGTCCAAAGGTCCTCTATTTGAGAGACGAAGAGCCTAAAAGGCCACCTTTGTGACACTACTTCGCCGCGCCGGACGAAGTGTGTTTGGGTTGAATGTACGTTCAATCGGGCATACGAAGTCCTACACTTTTATTGTCTTTATTTCATGTATTGTGATGTGACGCGCATGGGCTTAGTATGTTGGTCTAAAGGTCCTCTCTTTGAGAGATAAAGAGCCCCAAAAGGCCACCTTTACGGTAGTACTTCGCCACGCTCCTTTATTTTATTGTTTAGTATGACGTCTTCTTACATGACCATGCATCATATCACATTGCGCATGGGCTTAGTATGTTGGTCTAAAGGTCCTGTCTTTGAGAGACAAAGAGCCTAAAAGGCCACCTTTACGGCAGTACTTTGTCGCGCCTATTGTATTTAGTTATTCGCTTCATAACGTCTTTTTGAAAATTCATGCATCATATTGCATTGCGCATGCGTTTATCAAGTGAGATTAAGGGTCCTCCACTTTGAGGGGTGAAAATGATTGAAGGCTACCTTTGCTACAATGATTTGCCGCGCTCCTTAATCTGTTGTTATGTACGAGAACTCATATATTCATCTGTTCATGTATGTGTCATGTCGTTTACTGCATTTTGGAGTTCACTACTATAACCCCGTTCGAACGCGTTCCGAAACGCCGCACGAACGCATGTTTTCTGTCTGGTCCCGTTCGAACGCGTTATCAAACGCTATACGGACGCGAACCTTCTGTCTACCATTCGAACGCGTTTACGAACGCTACACGAACGCGAATACACTGAATTGAGTCATTTTCATCATATGTGCGTCTGTGTCTATATCTATCTTCTTTTGCACCACGTCATAGCATGCTCACTTTAATGCCTAATTGCATCCCTAAGCGTCTTTTTGCATTACGTACTTAGTTGACTCCTTTATTTGTGCATGGACATGTAATGGCTATTTGTTGAAATCAAATATTCCCCATTATTTGATTCGCCTTTATGTGTGCTTGTGTGGTTAGTGTGTGCTTGTGTTTCTATGAATACAATATGACAATGAAGATTGTATGTTCGTTGCTACTTTGATGTACTTTCAAGCATGTAATCTTAGATGTGAAATATATGCAAATTTAGGTGTAAGTTTTATTTTTGCGCATGTGGATTTAGAAGCATGATACTCTTGGAAATAAGTGTTACTTAAGCTTGATTAAATTATTACACAAATCCTTTCATTACAAGTGACATAAGTAAGGGACCATTTCGAACCCAACGGTTTGAGGTCTTCCCTTGCGAGGGGTGAGTGCGGCCTTAAATCTCATTTTCCCGGTTTACACCGGGTGGCGACTCCATTATTCTCCGGTTTAGTCCCCCACGGGCTACTCCGTACTCCCGACCGGGCCACGAGCCCGGGACTGCATGCGTCGCCCAGTTCCTGTGTTCCCACAGTAGTCCATATAAGATTAGCAATCAGATAAATACCATGGGCCCATGGTACACTTTAGAATTAAGTTCTAAGTGTTGTTTTAGAGATTGCTAATAGAGGCGTCGACATGATTTTTCCTATATAGATTTGACGTTTACATCTATATCTCTAGGTTAAATCCGGATACCTGTGACAGAGGAATTAAACATATGCAATGATCTCGACCTATATGATTCAACGAGTTTATGCGTGGTCGTCATAATTTATGGGTGGGTGAATTATGGACATGAAATTAGATTTCGTGACAGATATGCCTGAATCTAGAGAGTCTCGCTAATGAATTATACTCGTAGAGTACTAGGGGCAACTTTTATGAATAACGATGATTATTTATAAATCGTTTAACGGTTAAACGAAAGTTACATGCTTTAGGAGTCGAACCATCATTTCCTAATTAGTGTGTATTTGTATTTAATATATGATATTATTAAATACACATTAATTAATTATCAAATTATGATATTTGACATATATCATTAATATATGTATTTGAGATATTTAAAGTAAATGTAATATATATATTTGAGATATATGTATTTAATTAATTAATTAATTAATTAATTGTTAAATAATTAATGTAATTAAAATATAAATATCTAACCAAATGATAAAGTTAGGAAATGATTAAAATGTAAATGTTTGAATTTTTCATCGAATGAAATGGTTATTAAAATGGTTTTGACTACTTAGATATTTATTTTAAATTCTTAAAAATTGAAAATATCTCATTTCTTTTAGGTTACAATTTTCGGCCAAACTCTATTACAATATAAAGTGTTATATTTTTCATTTGCCTCAATTTATCAAAGCTTTTCAAAAGAAAAACAAAATAATGGAGAGAAAAAATGAAGAAACAAGAAAAAAATTCAAGAAAGGCAAAAATTTAGTAAGTATTTCCAACCTTACATTAGAGGGAAATTTATTCCTTTCATTCTTGGCTACAACATATGTGGTTCTTAGGTTTTTCTACTCATGTTTGTTTATATTTTTAATGGGTGGAAACTTTGATGATGGGGCTTTGCATGTATGATGTTGAAAGGAAGCTTATAAGGAGTTATTAAGCATTCTTTTGATCATTTGATGATCTAGTGTCCATTCTAGAGTTGTTAGGCCAATCATTGATGACCTATAATTGTTCTAGAGTTATTTCAAAGTGGTGAGACTTGTTTGGTGTTGTAGAGACTTTATTAAAGTATTGGATTTATTTAATTTGGTGTAATTTGTTCAATTTGAAGAAATTATAAAAGTTCATATATGTGATGTGTATTGATGTATATATGATGTATATTAAATTTGGGATTGATTGGATTTGATCTTGACTTATTTTGAACAAGATAGGACTAAAATGCACAAAATGAAATCCTTGGAGGGGCTCTCGGCTATATTGGAATTTTGCGGGGTTTTTATTGCAATTTGTATTTTCTTGTATTGAATATGTTGAAAATCATTGTGGTACTGATTTGGAATCATCCAAAATTTTATTTGACAATTTGAGGACTAAAATGAACAAAATCCAAAGTTTTAGGGCAATTTGATAATTAAGAAGAAATATGATTTCTTCGGTAAAAATTTCATATTTTAAGTATTGAGTAATTAAAATAAATAAATTTATTTTAATTGACCAAGAAAAATTTTTTAAATCGGAAAATTTTGATTTTCTGCGTTCCGCTGCGTTACCCGGTAATACCCCTTAAAACCCCAACAAAAAACAAGTAATGCTATGGCTAATTTGGATGTCCAGTCGTTCACAAGATTCCAAGTGGCACTGATCTTTGAAGAATGGGTAAATCATAAGATTACGGGAATAATAGAGAAGATAGACTACAAACCTAATACTGGACTGATGGGTCAAGGTGTAAGTTTGCTGCCTAACTTCAAAGTGCAGACTATCAGAAAAGGTAGGGGCATTTCGAGGAAGAAGCAAAGCTGAAGAAGAAAGGAAATAGACGATACAACTACTTTGTGAAGGCAAAATATCAAGGAATTCCAAAACCTTACAAAGCCAATGGTATCACTATGCTAGGTTTCAAGATCTTTGCTGATGTCGTGGACTGGGAAGGGAGTCTGATAGTGGGAGGAGGAAATGGAGAGAATAGCGAAAAGCAGGAATCGAAGATCAAACAGAAAGTAAAATGGGAAGATGAGCTACTCAAGTTGGAAGCGTTGAAGCTGGAAGACCTCTTTGCAGTCAAAGAGGAGGAAGTCCATGAAGACATTTATGTACCTGAACTTTTTGATTGTAATTTTGCATTGACAATTAATAAAATGAACAATCTTTTTTTACTTGCCTGATCTTTTTTCTTTTAGCACATCATGACATGCATGAAATGAGCATATTTGACATTAATTAAACTAAAACAGACGCATTTAATCCCAGACATGTGAAAACCACCAAGGAATACACTAATTGCAAATAAGGTTACCCCTGAGGAGAGGAAAGAATTAGAGAGTTTTTTACAAAAATATGCAAAAATATTTTCCTGGTTTATGAAGACATTGTTGGAGTTGGTGCTTGGAGTGCCAATTCTAATAATGTATTGTACATTTTATTATTTATTAATAAAATAACTACATTTTCATTTCTTACCTTATTAATGGTATTGTCATTATGTATATTAGATTAACGTATAAATATGCCAATAATGACATCGACCTTAGAATAGACTTGTAGTAATATTCGACACTAAGTGGTTCGACATTGGGATAAGTATTACTATTGTAAACTATTCTTGTAGTAAATATTCATAGTCATTGGTTTTGGAATACGGTTGAATTCTTATAACATAGTAGACTAGCACATTTCGTATATTGGAATTGGAGTTCCAATGGTTTAAACCCGATGTACCATGAGCTTTGGAAGCTCGTATAGACGTGTGGGTCTTAGTTTGATCGAATATTGAATGACTCACATGTGATTCCTAAAAGTTGGAAGTACACACCACCGTCAATAGGAATCTCCTCTAGTCGAGTAGCATATGTATTTTTTTGACTATAGGATAACATTGATTTTGTGTGAGATCCTCCATACTTTGATGTCATGTATGTTAGAAACCTTTCATGGTCTGGCCTCTAGATGTTCATCTGGTGTGGACCGATGCACTTGTTAATCAAGTGTGAATCAAGATAAAATTTGTCGGCCCGTATATGTACCATAAAAGGGTTTATGTATCCATGTAAGTAAGTCAGGATTCTTAAAACATTAGCCAAAGTCGATCACCTAGGGTGGATTGCATCAGTTGTAAGGAATAATGGACATGTCGACATGAGATGTGCGCCTCAGAAACTTGATGGTGTATACTATATTTCCTAAGCACAACTCGGATTGCCTACGATGGATGGATTGTTAAATATATGTGATGTCCTCGACTTGTATAGTTCAGAAAGGTCATTCATGTTCTCCGCGAATTTGGAGGTGGCAGAATTGCGTACATATTAGCTAGGCTTAGATGACGAACGTGTCTCAACTTAGAGTGTCCCAATATGAAGTGTACTCGTTAAGCACTTGGGCATCCGATTTTTTTGATAAAAGATAATATTCGATATTATAATTATCAAGTAAGATAATCAAGTGTTATTGGATAACATTGATTATTTATTTTGACCTAATTGGATTAATTCAATATTTACACAATGGGGCTTTTTCGTAATTTCATAATTATCTCTACTATTTGAGGACATTATGGTAATTACAAGTATGTATTGCTTGATTTAATTGGATTAAATCAAAGTGGCAAACATTGAACTAATCTATTTCATAATCTTTGTCTTGATTTAATTGGATTTATTCAAAGAGGTCGACAAAAGTGATTAGTCAAACCTAATTATTTATATTTGGAGAAATTAGATTAAGCCCACATAAAAGTTGATTAGAATATTTATTAATTAAAAATTACCAAAGTTTTGCTATAAATAGCAAGCTTTATGAAGGTTTTAATTAAGCTTGAGAAAGCTAAGTACAAGCAATTCTTGGAGAAATTAGCCTAAGTTAGAGAGATGTTTAGAAAAGTTTTGTGAGGTCTCTACAACATTTCATTTAGGAGAAATCAAGATTGGATCTTGGGGTGAAGCTTACTAGCATTGGAATAAAGATTGGATCTTGGAGTCAAGCTTGCAAACCTTGGAAGTTCTCCAACCATTTCAACAAAGAGAAGGAGATTGGATCATTGCATCAAGCTTACTAGGTAAGTTTGAACTTCTCTTAAGCTATGTTCTTCATTAGTGAGTTTTGATTAGTGAGACATTATGATTAATTATGTATTGGATGCATGATTACATAGCTTAAAGTTGAAATAAGGCTAACAAACTGTGTTAGGATGCTTTGGAAGTATAAACACAATATGCTTGTTACTTAGGTCAAATATGTTCATGTTGGACATGAAATAATTAATAAGAGTTTGGAACTTTAGATTAAATCTTACAGCTATGGCTACCATTTTAGAATCAATTAACCACATTTGGGTGAACTAGAATTGTTCATGAGACATTTCATAGTTGGATTCTAAATTGGTTTGTGTTTTGAATAAAACAAATACATATATGTATTTAGAATGCATATATGTTAGTTGTATAACATACTTTATGGTTGGTTTTGAGGTGTATTGAAATGATAGGAGAAAATTGGAAGTGTTTTGGATTGATTTGAAGGTTAAAATTACTCACTGCCAAGGGTAGCGTCGCGACACTGACCTTCCAGCGTCGCGACTCTGAGCATTTGAGCTAGGAGCTTCGCGACTCCCACTCTTATGTGTCGCGACGCCGAGACGTTCAGCTCTCATAGTTTCTCTCACACTTTGGAGCGTCTCGACTCCCAAGGCTCCGCATCGCAACTCCGAGAGCTGATGAACATTAAAACTTCAATTTCTCCGTTCCGGAGTTTCCGGAATCAGATTTGGTCTTGATTTTTTCCTAATGACTCGTATCTGAATTTATTTTTCATTAAAGTGTTTTAAAATATTTTAAAATACACATATCCATGATATCCTTGGGTTAGACCTACTTCCAGTGCGCGGGGCATCGATCTGACCCTAAGGGTTCCACAACTCCCCAACAGAATGGTATCAGGAGGAAGACTTAACCACACAACATGTTGCATGTTTGATTCTGTCTTCTTTGCCTGGAACTCATGCTGGCTTTGTATTAAACTCCCATATGTACTAAATACAAGCCAGTTATGAAGAACTTCATAACATGTTACACACGGCGGAGCATGATATGAGGAAAGGCAACCCCACTTTGTACCTCCATGGTGGAGCTGGCTCTTTAAAGACTTATGGGAAGTCAAAGAAAATAAAAATAGGGAAGAAAAAGATATAAAAAAAACTCCAAGAAGCGCAAAAAATAGCGAGTAGCTAATGATCAATGTCTACAATGTAAGAAGTCTGAACACTGGAAGAATGACAATACAGAATTGAAAGGAAAAGCAGGAACCTCAGGTACGCTTTGTATTTTTCCTATTATTGACATCTCATTAGCCTTAGATGCAAATAGTTGATGAGTGTTAGACACTAGCATTCATACTCATAATTTTAACTCCATGCAGGTCATGAGGGTTAAAAGAATGCTGGATAAATGGGAGATCCGGCTTAGAGTTGGCAATGATGAGACATTGGATGTTAAATCCATAGGAATGGTTATTTTAGATCTCCCAATGGATGTAAATTAGATTTACATGAATTTTATTATGTACCTTCACTTGTCAGTCAAACAATATCACTGCCAATATTAGATAATGAGGGATATAAAATAAATATTAATGATAGAGCTTTATGTTTATATGATAAAGATAATTTATTGAAATATAAATATCCTTTATCTAACGGTCACTATGTTTTGGAAGTATATAATGATGTCTTTAATGTAGAGGTAAATACAAATAGGAAATTTGAATTAAATAATACTGAATTATGGCATTTGAGATCGGGCCACGTAAGTGTTAGACGCCTATCCAAATTGGTAAAGGATGATTTGATTGAAAATCTTACCTTATATCCTTATCCGATTTGTGAGTCATATAACCAAGGGAAGATGACAAAAGCCCAATTTTCTTGGTGTTGGATACCGTGCTGGAGAATTATTGGAGCTAATACACAGTGATGTGTGTGGTCCATTAAATTATGTCGTTTATGATGGTTCAACATACTTCAT
Source organism: Zanthoxylum bungeanum (assembly GCA_019454045.1). NCBI lineage: Eukaryota > Viridiplantae > Streptophyta > Magnoliopsida > Sapindales > Rutaceae > Zanthoxylum > Zanthoxylum bungeanum. The sequence goes on along the minus strand of SKCR01031219.1, from coordinate 1,126 downwards.
GACTTTCACGAATGATAAGTCTAGATATGGATATGTCTATTTGATGAGACATAAGTCGGAAACATTTGAAAAGTTCCAAATATTCTGAAACGAAGTATAAAAAAAAACCAGTAAATCCATCAAATGTCTTCGATCAGATCGAGAGGCTGAATACATGAGTGAAGATTTCAGAAATTATTTAAGGGAGATGGAATTCTTGCCCAATATAGCCCACTAGGAACACCTCAACACAATGGTGTGTCTAAGCGTAGAAATCATACTTTATTAGATATGGTGCGATCAATGATGAGCTATACATATTTTCCTTATTATCTTTGGGGTTACGCTTTACTTACTGCTACCCACATACTTAATAGGATTCCATAGAAATCTGTTTCTATGACCCTCTATAAGATATAGTACGATATAAATCCAAGTATTAAGTATTTAAAGATTAGGGGTTATCCTGTATACGTTAGAGTTGCGCAGCGGGATAAACTAACACCTAGAGTGTATAAATGTAGGTTCGTTGGATATCCTGATAATTCCATGGGAAATCAATTCTATGATTCTAAGCAACGAAATGTATTTGTTGTTCATTTTGCCACTTTTCTTGAAAATGAATTTTTGAGAGAAAGTGGGAATTCTAGAAAGATTGAACTTGATGAATTTGATCCCAATATTAATGAACCTGAGATAGAACCAGAGATCCAACTAGGTGAAGGATCTATAACACAAGTTCTATGTAAGTCGAATAGAATATCAATGCCTCGTGAGAGATTTTTTTTTAATATATGGTGTGAGCCTTGATGTTCTTCTCTTGGAGGAAACAAATCTGAAGACGTATAAAGAAGCGATATTGGATATCGATTCAGGAAAATGGCAGGAAGCCATGAAATCCAAGATGGATTCTATGCATGACAATCAAGTCTGGGACTTAGTTGAACTTCCTGAAGGAGTTAAACCTATTGGTTGTAAATGGGTTTACAAAAGGAAGCGAGGGCCCAATGGAAAGGTGAAAACCTTTAGGGCCCGACCGGTAGCAAAAGGTTACACTCAACGTCCTAGGATTGACCATGAGTAAACTTTTTCACCAGTAGCTATGTTAAAATCCATTAGAATTCTTGTAGCCATTGCTAAATATCAT
>SKCR01031218.1:0-19459 GCA_019454045.1 Zanthoxylum bungeanum | reverse complement strand
TTTTAATTTTCGGGCAAACGAGTTAATTTAGAATTAATTCGTTAGCGACGTAAATAATAATTTCGGTAGCCGCAATTATTAGATTGAATTAACGTCGCGACGTAAGCTCGGTATTTCGGAAAATATCGAACCCGAACGCGTGAGTTCACGTGGGCCCACTTTCATTTGGAAACGTGTGGGGCCCACATGACACATGTCATTCTAATGCATTGCATGTAGATAGTGTACAATGCACTCAATGTTATTGCATGGAAATTGAGTGTTTGACACTCTAAGCCATTGCATGTTTTGTGTCATAATTTTATTTATTAATTTAATAAATATTATGGCATAAATATAAATTGATTTTTGGTAAATCATTTTCAACTTAACACACAATTCAATCTCTCTCAAACTCTCTCTTCTCCTCACGCCAAAACACATTATGCTCACTGTTTTTTGACTTGTTTTCGTGACTTTAGGGGAGCAAGGGTTGGGTTTTCATGGAAACCGCAAGTTCTAGCACACTACGAGTCTTGCGAAGGTGGTAGGGAGGTTCGACCATGAGACGGGATCCATCCGACGTAGCTAGGAGCTCCGTTTCTTCACTTAAATTTCTGTTTTGTAGGGCAGTGTACTGGTTGCAGTTGCGTGAGCAAGGCCGTACGTTTTTGGCCTTGATTCGTCTTCAAAAATCGACATACCGATCAATGTGAGTATTCCGCTACCTCCGTTGATGTATTCACGCATTATTTCATGTCTTGATTTGATCTTGGGACCTTAGAATAAACCAACAATCACATCCAATCCGATCATTGTAAGTGTGTTTCCGCCACATTTCTTTTTAGTATTCATTCTATTTTCGTGGTTTAATATGATATTGGGACATCAATAGAAACCAACAATGGTATCAATGAGCCTTGTTTAAGCATGAAATATTTTAGGGTAACATTTGGGTAAATTGATTTTAAGCATGTTTTGAATAATTACTTGTTTGAGCATGCTTATGGATGGATGACTTTGAGTTGTATGTGATCAATTTTGAGAAAATGGATTGGATCAATTTTCACCCAAAACTTGGCTTGGCCAAATATGTATTACCCTTGGAAGTCTTGGTATTTTTTGTTTTGATGATCATTGGATGACTTGAAACGAATTGGAAATGTCGATTTGTAATTCGACGATCGGATTGAAAAACGAAATCGGACAAAATCATTATCATGGCGAGAGCTTCTTAGCATGTATGGACTTGATTTTTGATTCAAGAATGTTGGACATTAGTTGAACAAATAGGATACATAGTTAATTGGTTAATTGTATTTTGGAATATGATTTTAGTTAATTAATTGATGTATTACACTTTAATTAATTAAGTTATAAAATTTGGAATTTTAAAATTTGGTTAATTGGGCTTAATTTTGAATTGGGCTTGAAAATGTTATATTTGGGCATAATGGGCTTGGTTGGGCCAAGTTGGTTTAGGCAAATTGGATTGGATCCAAATTGGGCCTAAATCATTCCATTAAGTCCAAATGTAAAATGGGCTTTAAAAGTTTAATTGGGCCTTATGGGCTAAAATTGGTTTTTTTTGGCATATGAGGGTGATTCCTCAATTGGGCTTGGTAATTGGGTTTGACCATATTGACCAAAGCCCATGCCTTATGAAATCAATTGAAAGCCCATCGGACTTTAATTAAACGAACATTGGATGTTAGTTGGGCTTTGAGACCTGATATGATTAGATTTGGAATCTTGGATGTTAGTGTAGTAATTTAATTTGGAATTAAATTGAATTAGTATTGAATACGAATTAAATTAGATTTAACGAGTAGTTCGATATAATTCAAGAATTCGTACTTTAAGTACTTATTCTCAAACGAGTTGGACTCGCGCAAATCAAATCATTGTTTGAACATTGGATGATCACTAATATTCAAAGATAATTAATTTGATTAGTTTGTATGAATAACATGCTTGAATGAATACATGGATGTGATGTATGAATAGCATATATCAGATGGATATTAGAAGGGAAAGGCAATTTTAGAAATTGTTGTAAATTCAGAATTTATAAATTGGACCTGCGTGTCCAGCCTTCTCTCTCATTATTTCTTTGTATTCTCTTCTCACCTAATTCCCCTCAATGTTAATGAGGTTTCTATTATTGTATTATGTAATTGGGTAGAAGTAGAATAGTGCTAGCCGGGGAGAGGAAAGAGAACGATTTTTTCTAGGAACAATCTGTTTAAATATCCATCAGCATATCGTTATTAATTTACTTTCCGCGCTTTATTATGCTTTTAGAATGCATGCTTAAGGGTGTAAATGAGACCCTTAACAAAGATAATAATTGGCTGCCAATTTACGCAAAAACCCTCAAAACATATTAAACGTTTTCCTTCCGTTGAGTGATTCTTACTCAAGATCCAAAATTGGCATTGGTTTGTTGCCAAATTCAAGACCTTTGTCAATTTCGGATGTGTTTGAATCATGAGAGTTTTGTTCCATATCGGTGTCTTGTCCAAGTCGTGATTTGTTGGCCAAAGTCAAGATCACTTCTTGTCCATCGACATTGATTACGAAGCTTTCCATGTCAATGGGTCCCGCTTAACTGGAATCATTAAGCTTGTTGTGCCAAAGCCAAGGCTTAGTTGATTCAGAGGAAAACGGTTAGGCAAATATATTGGATATATTGGCATATGTATTGTACATATGTTTCAGACTTGGATGTCCACCTACCGGATCTAGGAATTGGATTAGATCCAATTGATCTTCGAGATCTACCTAGTTAAATATCATACAGATTGTTGGCCAAAGTCAAGGTTGTGTGTTATTTAACGGGATCCTAGCCCACTAGGAAATTGGGTTTCCCGAGTACTCGACAGAGGGTTAGAGGCTCGCCGAAAAATAGTGGGAGGCTAGTATTGAATTTGTAATTTCATTCAGATACTTAGCTTTACGCGCTTTCATATTATTTCGTCAAAATTATTTTATTAGTTGGACTAATATAATGTTATTTTTCTTGTAACAGTTAGACTGTACCCATATATCGTTGATTAGATAGTTAGACTATTGTAATCAAGATGACATGAAAGGGAAATGTCCGAGACATTTTCATGGGTGAAAATGTCTTCAAGGGCACGAACTTTGCCGATTGGGAAATGAATATGAGTATAGTCCTTGGAGCCGAGAGGCTGCTATATACTATACAGAGACCTCTTGGGCCTAAGCCCAAACCTGATCAGTTACTTGAGCTGGAGCTTTGGAAGACTCACAGCGATGATAATGATACTGCTCAGTCTATTATGTTTGCTGCTATGACTCTGCATTTCCGTCGACAGAACATGGACTTGGATCCCTATAACATGTTGGCGAGGTTGCACGATCTTCACCGATCTAACCGAAGGTCGCAGAGATATGAGTTAGTGAAGAAGCTCTTTCGTTCACGTATGTCAGAAGACATGTCTGTTGAGTCCCATGTGGCACAGATGATTGCTGACATAGATCAGCTGGCTAAGATGGGGATAGTCTTAGAGGCTGAGATTACCATAGATATGATCTTGCAATCTCTCCCCGACACTTGGAAACAGTTCATAATAAGCTATAACCTGATGAACACGAATGATACTCTTGGAGAGTTGTTGTCAATTCTCAAGGAAGTTGAAAAGGAGTTTCTTAAGGGCAACAAGCGCGAGGCGCACTTTTCTTCGACATCTCAGACACTGAGGGCTGGGCCCAAGGCGACTGGAGGTGTGAAGAAGAAGAAGCATAAAAGAAAGGGCAAGGCCAAATTGTCAAAGGCTTCTGGGAAGCCTAAAGACAAATCTCAGGATGTTTTCCTCCAGTACGGCAAACGGGGTCACTGGAAGCGTGACTGCCGCGAGTACAAGGCGCTCTAGAAGGAGATTAAAGCGGGCAGGCACCGGCTTCAGGTAGTTGTTGGTTATTGAGATAAACATGACTATTTCTAGTTTTAAAAATAGGATTTTTGATTCTGGTTGTGGTACTCACATATGTACTGATGTGCAGGATCTGCGGATTAGCAGGAGACTGGCCTTAGGGAGATTGATCTATGCGTCGGAAATGGGGCACCAGTCGCCGTTTGGGGCCGTTGGCACTTTTGTTTTAGAACTGCCCTCGGGGCATGTACTTGAACTTAATGACTGTTATTATGTACCTAGTTTGACTAGGAATTTATTTCTGTATCTATGTTAACCCAATGTGGGTATACTTTTATATTCATGAACACTGGGTGTTTTATGTATAAAAATGATGTAGAAATTTGCACTGCTGTTGCTAATAATAGTCTTTATATTTTGAATATAAATCAATCTCAAACATATAATATAACAAACAAAAGGCTTAAATGAGTAATAAAGATGAAACTTATATGTGGCACTGGCGTCGTCTGGGACACATAAACAAGACTCGCATATCCACACTTTTGAAGAGTGGGTACTTGGACAGATTTGATCCAAATTCATATGACGTCTGCGAATCTTGCTTATTAGGCAAATGCCTAAATCAAACACCTTTTAGCGATAAAGGTGAACGCGCCACCAACTGTTAGCCCTCGTTCATAGTGACGTATGTGGGCCCATGTCTAGCCAGGCTAGAGGTCGATATGAATACTTTGTAACCTTTACGGATGATGCATCACGTTATGGTTATGTGTATCTTATGAGACACAAGTCAGAAACTTTTGAGAAATTCAAAGAGTTTCGACACAAAGTTGAAAAGCAGACCGGTAAGAGTATAAAGACATTACGGTCGGACCGTGGTGGCGAATACTTGAGCAATGAGTTTCTAGATTACTTGAGAGAATATGGTATTCTTTCATAGTGGACTCCTCCTGGAACACCGCAATCAAACGGTGTGTACGAACTAAGAAACCGAACTTTGTTGGACATGGTTAGGTCTATGATGAGTCGCACTGAGCTACCTATTTCCTTATGGGGATATGCATTAAACAGTGCAATTCTTATTTTGAATATGGACAGGAAAGAAACCGAGTTTCTCATTCCTGAAGATTTGGGGATGCTGGGCATACGTCAAACGTTTGAAAGGTACCAAACTTGAACCCAAATCGGATAAATGCCTATTCGTAGGATATCCTAGGGAAACCAAAGGATATTACTTCTATCACCCACAAGAGAACAAAGTATTTGTTGCTCTACATGTAGTTTTCCTTGATAAGGAATTCCTAAATACAGTGGTTAGTGAGAGGAAAGTAGAACTCGATGAAAATCAGAGTGATACTGTTCCTGGCATATAATCCTCAACGGAACAAGAACAGTCCATCCGGGATGAAGACTGTACCATTAATCTTCTATTACATAAGGACCGCGTAGATCGGAAGAGTCAGGAAATAACCTGAGAGGTATGGGTTTCTGATCTCCCTCATGTAGATATTAATCTCATTGAGGATAACGAACCGGCACGTATGAGGAAGCGATACAAGATATCGATTCCGCTTTATGGCAAGAGGCCATGAAGTCGGAAATGGATTCCATGTACACCAACCAAGTTTGGACACTAGTTGATGCACCAGAAGGTGTAAAGCCTATTGGTTGCAAATGGGTCTTCAAGAAGAAGACCGACATGGATGGCAACATAAAAACGTACAAAGCTAGGCTTGTAGCGTAGGGGTATCGTCAACGACATGGTGTTAAGTATGATGAAACTTTCTCACCCGTTGCCATGATTAAATCCATTCGGATAATGCTTGCAATTGCTGCATATGTCGATTACTAGATATGGCAGATGGACGTTAAAAAAACCGCTTTCCTTAACGGAAACCTTTTGGAGGATGTTTATATGCAACAGCCTGACGGTTTTATCATGCCTAGACTTGCAAACAAGTTTTGTAAGTTAAATCGGTCCATTTTATGGACTGAAGCAAAGCATCACAGTCATGGAACCAACGTTTTGATGAGATTATAAAAGAATATGATTTCATTCAAAACGAGATGATCCTTGTGTATATAAGAAGGTTAGTGGGAGAGCACTGACTTTTATTGTCCTTTATGTTGACGATGTATTGCTTATAGGCAATGATATTCCCATGTTTAACGTCGGTGAAAGCTTGGCTTTCATTGAAATTCTCCATGAAAGATCTGGGAGAAGCAGCCTTTATTCTAGGAATAAAGATCTACCGGGATAGATCTAGAAAGCTGCTTGGACTCTCCCAGAGTACGTACTTTGACAAAGTGTTGAAGAGATTCAACATAGATCAGTCCAAGAGAGGACTGTTGCCAGTGTCACATGGCGTCTATCTATCTAAGGACATGTGTCCTAAAACTCAAGATGAGAGAGCCAACATGAGTCGGATACCGTTCACCTCGGCAGTCGGATCGATCATGTATGCCATGATATGTACGCGACCTGATGTCTCATATGCTTTGAGCATGTGTAGTCGATATCAGGCCGATCCAGGTGAAGGTCACTGGATGGCGGTTAAGAATATCCTTAAGTATCTTAGACAAACTAATGATACTTTCTTAATCTATGGAGATGGAGAACTTGAGGTAACTGGGAATACCGATGCAAGTTTCCAAACCGACAAAGATGACTGCAAGTCGCAATCCGGGTACATATTTTGTTTGGATAACGGAGCAGTGAGCTGGAAATCTTCCAAGCAAGAGACTGTTGCCGATTCAACAACAGAAGCGGAGTACATTGCTACAGCTGAAGCAGCAAAGGAAGCAGTTTGGATCCGAAAATACCTAATTGGATTAGGAGTAGTTTCGTCAGCTGAGCCCGTTCCATTGTATTATGACAATAACGGGGCTATAGCACAGACTAAGGAACCCGCGTCATCAATCAACGATCCAACGCATGTTCTTCGACATTTCCATCTGATTCGTTAGATCATACATCGTGGCGATGTGAAGGTCGAGAAGGTCGCATCAGCTGACAACATTCCAGATCCGCTGACGAAAGTTATTCCTCAGCAAAAGTTTGAGTGACATGTACATAGTTCAGGTATTAGATGCTTGAGTGACTGGCTATAGGCCAAGTGGGAGATTGTTGGACAGTTATGACCCATAATGTCACCATTTGCAAAAGATATTGTGTTTTTGTACAAAATTAACTATGTTGTAAAGAAATTGCCTTTTACTGTTTTGTAATTTATTTACTTTGATATATAAATGGTAAAAGTCCTTATGATTATTCCGAATTAAGATGATATAAGACAGTATCAATCCATAAAGGTTTAATCATTAAATATCCCTAGTCGTAGTATTATCGAGATTGGACATCGATAATGCGGAATAAACTAATATTTCACTTGTGCGCGTTGTGAGGGCATAACGGCATAGTTCTCATATATTTAAGTATTTGATACTTTTGCAAGTGCGATAGGAGGTTGTGTTTTACCGATGGTACGGAAAATAGCTTTGCTCTGGCTAGACCCCGCGGAATCCCATTGGTAGTATGTATATATGTCTATAGGAGTCCGCTTCAGGGTAGGTGTATTTGGTCTCAACCTGAGACTTGAATCGCTAGTACTTGCGACAATCGGTAAACTTTGGTTTTGGCCGTCCAGGGCTTTAACAGGTTCTGTGTACGCCTCTTCTGGGTTTATTGAGAATTGTAGTGTATTGAATGTGAGGTCAAGACGGAAGTATCACTTCAGTCTTATGGAGATGATGATCACGTAGGGATTCAGAACTTGTTCTCTATTGTGTTGCAAACCATCGGGATAATATGACAAGGTCATGATTATCCGATTCAAATAGACTAGTTTGCTTGATATTCATATGTGCTTCGTACGGGGCAGACACTACTATTTCCAGCCCCAGGCCTTGCACGTGACATCCGATACTGGATCGCAATACGCAATACTATGGTATACTACGCCTGATATAGATCGTATATTCCATTAAAATTTTCTGGAGAATTGGGTAGGCATGGCTCTTTGCTAGAAGCCAACCTTGTCTCGTAAATCGGTAAAAAACGTAGTACGAGGTACGCACGTGTTCGAATAGTCCTACGACCGATCTACTACTGCCAATATATCCAGGGATCTCTTGGGTCACTTCCCGAAGATTCACCGATGACGTATGATTCGAGCATGATTAATCTGGGATTAATCGCGGAGACACTTTATCTTGGATAAAGTACTATTTGAAGAGAGAGAAAGATTAATTTGGAATTAATCGAAAAAATGATATATTCGATATTTTAAACGAAATTGGATTTCGACGCAGAATTAAAATTAGATTTTAATTCAGGCAAACGAGTTAATTTAGAATTAATTCGTTAGCGACGTGAATAGTAATTTCGCTAGGCATAATTATTTAATTACGTCGCGACAGAAGTTCGTTAATTCGGAATTAGCGAAACTGAGCCGGGAAGTATTTGCGGGCCCACTCGCATTTTTAATTCGAGTGGGGCCCCAAAGTCACATCGTGAGTCACATCACTTGTCATTAATTTGTGATAGATGTCACAAGTCACTTTTTGAGAGTGACATGTTGTCACTATTCATGATGCAAGTTGTTGAGATCATTTATTACAATTTTGGAGCCAAAATTGGCTTTGACTTTTTGTAAACTAATACCAAACATTTGGTAATTGTTTTTTTGATTATTCATACGGTTTTGGAAGCCAAAAGAATAGAAAAATAGAACTCTCTCTCTCTCCATTTCTTGCAAAACCGTGAGCTCCATTGAAGGGAAGATTGGATTTTCTTTCTTCATTTTGCTAACACAATCAAATGATCGAACAAGGTGAAATGGAAGCTTATCTTAGAGCATGGATTTCCATTAAAGCTTGGAGAATCATCTTCTTTAACAAACAACCTTGGCCGAATCTTGGAGCTTTTGGGAGGAAAAGTTTTGTTGAGCATCACATCCAATCCGATCATTGTAAGTGTGTTTCCGCCACATTTCTTTGTAGTATTCATTCTATTTTCGTGGCTTAAAATGATTTTGGGACATCAATAAAAACCAACAATTGTTGGGTGTGGACTGATACTCATGATATCCTGTGAGTATCAAATAGAATCCGCCAGTCCTCTGTACATGGCATAAGTATTTTAAACGTGTTTGCGATCTAGTAAATCCATGGCTGTGGTATACTTCGGAAGTGAGTTCCGAGTGTTATTTAGAGATCGTAAATATTAAAGTCGACTGTATTATGCCTTAGGGATTTGATGTTCCTATCTATATCTCTGATATAATATTGATAGCCTGTGACGGAGGAATTATACATATGCAATGACCTCGACTTGCATAGTTTAGCGAGATTATCCGTGGTCATCATAATTTATGAGTGGGTGAATTATGGACATGAAATTTGATTTCGTGATGGATAAACCTAAACTTAGAGAGTACCACAATATGAAGTGTATGTTGGGGTTTTGGCGCGGAAGCTCACGGTTCGGACGAAATCATAATTTTAAAACTTTTAAAATTACCGAATAAATTACTCGATATCTAATATGAATAATTTATTCATATTAACCTAAACATATTTATTCGATATCAAATAACGACATAAATAGTTAAGAAACATCGCGAAACTTTTACGAAAATGTTTTTTCCGCAAAATATCATAAAACGCGTTTTTGACCGAACCGACCGTCCAATTCACATGAGGGCTACCCAGGATGTTTGCTAGTTTTTGGTACGATAAAATCGACATGATGTTTTAAATGTCCTCCGAAGGTTTCCTTTCAGGAAAGCGATTTTCCCGTTAAGCTGACATGTTTCATAAATGAAACACGCAGCTTTAGCAAGCATTATCCAAATGGATTTACCATGGCAACAGGTAAAAGGTTGAATCGTAATCAACACAATGTTGATAATGATACCTTTCCGCTACAAGCCTAGCTTTGTACGTTGGTATGTTGCCTTCCATGTATGTCTTCCTTGAAGACTTATAAAGTACCAATAGGCACAATGCCTTGTGGTACATCAACTAGTATCCAAACTTGGTTGATATACATGGAATCCATTTCGGATTCATGACACTTTGTCATATTAGGGAGTCGATACCTTGTATCACTTCCTCATACGTATTCAGTTGGTATACCTCAATAAGATAAACATCTTTATGAGGTGAGATCAGAAACCCATACCCCAGGTTGTCTTCTGACTCTCTCCGACATACGCGGTTCTTGTGTATACGAAGATTATGGTATAGTTTCATCCATTTGATGAACTATATGTGTTCCATTAAGATTCGGTGCCTGGAATAGTATTACGACTCCGATTTTCATCGAGTTTTACTATCCTCTCACTTACCACTGCATATAGGTATTCCTCTTAGGAAAACCGCATGGTGAGCAACAATCTAATTGTTCTCATGTGAGTTGTATAAGTATTATACTTTGGTATCCCTAGGATAACCTACAATTGGCACTTATCCAATTTGGGTTTTAGTTTGGTATCATCCAAACATATGCCTTGCATCCCAAATTATCAGGAATGTGAAACCCGGTTTCTTTTCTGTTCATATCTAATATCAAATTATGTCTAATAGATTATTATGGAACCTTATTCAAAATAAGTTATGCACTGTTTATACTTATCCGTTGAAGGGAATGGTAGCTTAGAACGACTCATGATAACCTTATCATGTCCAACAAAATTTGGTTACTCATTTCGGACACACCGTCAACTTGACGTGTTCCGGGAGGAGTCCTCATTGAAAGAATACTATACTCTTTCAAGTATATTAGAAACTTTTTGCTTAAGTATTTCATTACGATCTTACCATGCCGGTTTAATACTTTAGCCGATCTGTTTGTCTATTTCGTGTCGAAAACTTTTAAGTTTCCAATTTGTGTTTCTTCAAAAGAAACACATAACCATAATGCGATGCCACATTCGTATAGGTCACGAAATATTCATATCCACCTCTAGCCTAGCTAGACATGGGCCCACTTGCTTCACTATGAACTAGGGCTAAAACGATCATGGGCATTTGCACTTTTACCAAGTAAATAGTGTTTTAGGCACTTTGCCCAATAAACTAGATTCATAGACTTTATATTGATTAATCAAATTAGTCCTTGTACCCACTCTTCAAAAGCGTGGATATACGTCTTGTTTAAATTGCGTCCCAGACAACAATGCCACAAAAGTTTCATCTGATCAAATCAGTTTGAGCTTTTGTTTGTCATTTTATATACGTTTGATATTTTATTTATATTCAAAATATAAATGCTGTTATTCACATCTAATGCGTTTATCTCAATATCATCTTTATATAAAAAAAAACACTTTAGTGTTCCAGAATATAAAGGTACACCCGCAGCGGGTTATACACTGATATAGAGATAATGTATCTAGTCAAACTAGTTACTTTATAACAGTTTCCTAATTTAAGTACACACCCTAAGGTAGTTCCTAAACTTAGGTATCTACGGTCAAAACAGCGACTTTCGTCCGTCCCGTTTCCAATTCGCAGATAATCTCTATGGAAGTCAGTATCCTACTCAAAGCAGATTCTGAACACCAGTATAAATTTATGTACAACACTAAGTATTTAAAATCCAATTTTAATACTAGTAGTGAACATAATTATGACAAACAAATTTGAAGTCAGAGCCTTGCTCATCTTCAATTCCTCATGTCTGCTTTGTCCAAACGACATCACGCTTTCGCGATCCCGTTTGCCACATTTTAGGCAGACATTTTGGGATATGTCCTTTATCTTTCTAAAAGATTATAATGATTTTGCCTTTACCCTTTTCAACACTCCAGTAGCCTTTGGCCAAGCCTCGGTTTCTAGAATATCAAAGTAAGTGCGCCTTGCGCTATTTGCCTATTGCAAAGTTTGACTTTATCTCCTTGAGAATAGTCATTAACTCTCCAAGAGTTTATTGTGATTGGTATTTAGTACTTCAAAATCTAAGAGTAGATTTATGAAGATCTTTCAATTTCATTATCATACTTTAAGGATCTAATCCTTAGTTCTGATTCAGAAATTAAGGAGTCTACTGCGACAAGCTTAATGGATTAAGCACTAAAGTTATCATTACATAAATCTTCCAAAGATTATGCTCTACTATTTGCTTAACTCCGGGCTTAGGCCTAATATGTTATTTTATCAAATAAAGTAACTTATTAGTTTCTAGGACCATCCTGAAATTATTCCCAATTTGAAAATTAAACCATTTAAATACATTTTCCCCAGGATTATGTTTTAAATGTCAATCTTTCAATTTTATCTTGATTCTAATAGTCCAACTATTTAATCAACGATTTCGGTACTATTTATTATAATGATTACAATAGTCCAACTATTTAATCAACTATAATTTAAAAGATTAAAATCAATTATATTGATTATTATATCCAATTATAAAATCAACTATAAATGAATAGTTTGAAATAGTCCAACTATTTATTAAAAACACATTTAAATATTAGTCCAACTAACATTTAATTTATTTGACGACAAATGATATTTGTTTGAGCGCGTATGGCAAGTAATTAAACGAATATTGCAAATTCAATTCTTGCCTCCCACTATTTTTCGGCGAGCCTCTAACCCTCTGTCGAGTACTCAGGAAACCGTGTTTCCTAGCGGCTAGGATCCCTTTAAATATCACACCAATCTTGACTTTGGCCAACAAATTGTATGATAATTAACTAGGTATATCTCTAAGATTGATTGGATCCAATCCAATTCCTAGATCCGGTAGGGGGACATCCAAGTCCGAAACATAAATCTTATAAATGCCAATACATCCAATGTATTACCTAACCTTTTTCCTCTGAATCAACTAAGCCTTGGCTTTGGCACAACAAACTTAGTGATCCCAGTTAAGCGCGACCCATTGACCATGGAAAGCTTCGTAATCAATGTCGATGGACAAGAAATGGTCTTGACTTTGGCCAACAAACCACAACTTGGACAAGACACCAATATGGAACAAAGCTCTCGTGATTCAAACACATCCTCGATGGACAAAGGCCTTGACTTTGGCAAACAAGCCAATGCAAGTCTCGGATCTTGAGTGAGAATCACTCAATGGAAGGAAAACGCTTAATATTTTGCGAGGGTTTTTCGAGTGCAAATTGGCAACCAATTTATTATCTTTGTTAAGGTCTCATCATCATACACACTTAAACATGCATTCTAACACATAATAAAGCGCGTATAAATATATAATGATATGAGGATGGATACTTTACACAATGATCCTAGATCAAATCTCTCATTTTCTCTCTCTCCGCTAGCACAAATATTTCTTCTACTACCCGTTATACACTACACTTCTAAAGAAACCTCATTTACATTGAGGGGAATAGGTGAGAAGAGAATACAAAGAATAAAGAGGTAATAAGGCTGGACACGCATGTCCAATTAATAAATCAAATTTATTACAATAATTTCTAAAATTGCCCCACCCATCTAATATCCATCCGATATACATTATTCATGCATCGTAACCATGTATTCACACAAGCATGTTATCAATCAATCTAATCAAATTAATTAATCTGATAATTAGTGATCATCCAATGTTCAACAACGATTTGATTTTGCTCAAGTCAAACTCGTTTTTGCGAATAAGTACTCAAAGTAAGAATTCTCGAATTAAATTAAACTACATAATTAAATCCAATTCAATTTGTATTTAATACTAATTCGCTATTTTATTCCAAATTAAATACTACACTTTATTAATGAACTTTTACGACTTGAATTCCAAATTAATCGTTACGGGTCTCAAAGCCCGATTAACGTCCAACGTCAATTTAATTAAAGTCCAATGGGCTTTTAATTAATTTCTTAAGGCGTGGACTTTTGGTCAACTCGGGTAAAACCGAATAACCAAAATCCAATCCGGCAGTTACCCCATAAGCCCAGAAATCAATTTTGGCCCATTAGGCCCAATTAAACTTTAAAGGTCCATTAGTCGCATTTGGGCTTTATGGAGGCGGTTTTGGGCCCAATTGGATCCAATCAATTTGGCCTAAACCCAACTTGGTACAACCAAGCCCAATAAGCCCAATTACAACATAACAAGCCCAAATCCAATTTAAGGCCCAATTAATTAAACACAAAAAATTCCAAATTTCATATTTAATTAACCAAAGTGTATTACACAATTAATTACCCAATTAACATTTCTAAAACATCAATTAGCCTAATTAATCATGCTCAATTACATCAATTAGTGTCCAACACATTTTGATCAAAAATCAAACCCATTCATGCTTCTTTATGTCTCGGCAATATTGGGGATTTTATGTCTGATTCGAATTCAATCCAATTAATTCCACAATCGACATTAAATCAACATCCCAAATGATTTCCAACACATCCAATGATCAAAAATCAAAAAATCACCAAGAAAAAATAGGGCATATATTCGGCCAACACCAAAAAATTGGGGAAATTGTTCCAAACACAATTTCAACAAATTGATCCAATCAATCCTCAATTCAAACACATTTAAGCATACTAATTCATCCAATTTCATTAATCATGCTCAAAATAAAGTTTACCCAAATTTTAAGCCCTAAACGTTTTCATGCTTTTCCTTGCTCATGATACCATTGTTGGAGTTTGCTAAGGTCCCAAGGATCAAAAAACAAGCATGAATCAAGTGCGAATACAACGAGGGAGTTGCAGAATACTCACATCGATCGGTTGAGTGACGCTGGAGGCAACAAAAATTCCATTTCTGCTCGGTAGTTGACTGCTCGGCAGTGACTCATTTTGTCCTCCAAGATTCGGCTTCATCTTCAAGTTTTTGAGCTCCGAGCTTCGTCAAACGATTCTCGGCTCATGGGTGGACTTCCCTATCACCTTCGCATGACTTCGTAGTGTGCTAGCACTCCCGATTTTGCCACAAAATTGTGACTTTGGCTTCCCATTTCTCTCATTGTCTCTCGGTTTTTAGACCAGAAAACATAAAGAAAATACAGCCCTTTTGGGCGAGAATGTGAGGGAGAAGTGAGGAAGAGAGAGATGTGAGATGGTTGGTGGAAAAGTGTATCAAATACACTTAAATGATTTTCCAAATTCATTTCCTTATTTTTTTTTCAAAAAGTCAATCAATAAATGCCAACAACCAATCCATCACTTTTCACATCATTCAAGTTGTCAAGTCACATCACTCAAAGTGACAAGTGATTTGACACTTGATGCGACTAACGATTTACCGCACTCGAATTCGATATGTGAATGCGCTCGCAAACAATCTCGGGCTCGGGTTCGCTAATTCCAAATCAACAAATTTTCCGTTGCGTCGTAATTAAATGATTACGCCTAGTGAAATCACTATTCACATCGCTAACGAATTAATTCTAAATTAACTTGTTCGCCCGAATTAAAATCTAATTTCAATTCCGTGTCGAAATCCAATTTCGTTTAATATATCGAATATATTAATTTATCGATTAATTCCAAATTAATCGTTCTCTCTTTTTAAATGATATTTTATCCCAGATAAAATATCTCGCAATTAATCCCAGATTAATTTTCTCTCTCATAATTAATTAATCCCAGATTAATAAAAGTGCGAGTCATACGTCATCGTGAATCTTTGGGAAGTGACCCATGAAATCCCCGGATATGTTGGCAGTAAATTCGGTCGTTGGACTATCCGAACACGTAAGTACCTAGTACTACGTTTATACCGATTTACAAGACAAGGTTGGCTTCTAGCAAAGCGCCATGACTACCCAATTCTCTAGAAATATCCTTACAGGACTAAAAGATCTATATCAGGCGTAGTATACGTAGTATTGCGTATTTCGATCCAGTATCGGATGATCACATGCAAGGCCTGGGGCTGGTACAGTGTCTGCCCCGAACGAAGCATATATCAGATTACGAGCAACTAGTCTCTTTAATATCGGATAATCATGACCAAGTCATATTATCCCGACGGTTGCAACCGTTTTAGAGAACTAGTTCTGTATCCCTACGGGATCATCATCTCCATATGACTGGAGAGACACTTCCGTCTTGACATCACACCTAACACACTACGATTCTCAATATACCCAGCATAGGCGTACACAGAGCCTGTTAAAGTCTTGGACGACCACAACCAAAGTATATTGATTGTCGCAAGTATTAGCGGTGCAAGTCTCAGGTTAAGACAAAATACGCCTACCCTGATTTCAGACTTCCATAGACACATAGTCATACTACCAATGGAATTCCGCGGGGGTCTATCCAGACCGAAGCTGTTTCTCGTACCATCGGTAAAACACAACCTCCTATTACACTTGCATGAGTATCCTATACCCAAATATATAAGAACTATGCCGTTGTACCCTCACAACGCGCACAAGTGTAATACTAGTCTTTTACGTATTCATCGATGTTAATCTCGATAATACTCTGACTAGGGATATTTAATGATTTATCCTTCGTGGAC
Organism: Zanthoxylum bungeanum; assembly: GCA_019454045.1. Taxonomy (NCBI): domain Eukaryota; kingdom Viridiplantae; phylum Streptophyta; class Magnoliopsida; order Sapindales; family Rutaceae; genus Zanthoxylum; species Zanthoxylum bungeanum. The sequence goes on along the minus strand of SKCR01031218.1, from coordinate 3,121 downwards.
TGATACTGTCTCATATCATTCTCAATCTAGGAACAAATCATAGGGACCTCCTATCATTTATACATCTAGGTGATCTAATCACAAATGATAAGAGTGCAATCTCCTTTGTCACATAGTTAATTTGTACAACAACACCATGATCTGTACAAATAGTGACGCTATGGGTCATAATTGTCCAACGTATATGACATCATTTTCATCACCATAAAACCCAAATTTCCAGATCTGATCCGGAAACAAAAAAATATCAATATTTCATGCTTTAATCCAATTTCTTATCATTAATCAAATTAATCACAACACCAATCCAAGCCACCACCAATGAAGCACACAAGAATAATTCTAGGCATTACAAGAGTGGTCATAACACTCTAGAATGGCAACATATCATCAATGATCAAATTGAACAAATATTATATAAATATCATTCAATTCTACTTCACACAAGCACCAAGCCTTCTATTCCATTTCCAAATCAAAAACACCCAATTCCTAAGAAAATAAGAACCTTAGAATCTCTCTAGATGTCAAGAACAGAAAAACATGCTATCTAAGCTTAGAGATATTGAGGATTACTTTAATCTCTTAATTTCCTTAAGCTATTTCTTGATTTTCTTTTATTTCCTTCTTGAATCATCAAGCAAATTGGGGAGCTATTTGGAAAAAGAATTTTCGGCCAAGGTAAAACCAAGAAGAAGAGAAGAAATTTTTTCTCTTTTAAAAGATCCATTGCCGACCTAGATGGGGCATTTTTATCATTTTTGGAAAAATTAATTTGATCCAAAATCAAATAAATAATCATGCCACATGTTACCACTTAATAATAAACATGTGTGATAACAATTATCACAAATGAAATTTATTTAATTAAATTAAATATAAAGTTAAAGTAGTCAAAATCAATTTAACACTTTAAACCTAAATTTAATGCCATGTGTAACCAATAATAATTAAACATATATTCCATAACAATATGAAATATATATATATATATATATATTATATATATATTATATATATATATATATATCAAGTTAATCATCTAAATATTTAACATTTAAATATCTAAATAATTAATTACTATAATTATTAATTCATATGTATTTTATTTATAGTAAATAAAATACACATAGAAGTGACATGTGTCAAAATCTCATTTGACAATTAATTAATGTGTATCTAATCAAATTATGTATCAAACATAAATACACAATAATCACGATTAACCAAAAAATGCCCATATGCATGTATTTTCGTTTAACCGTTTTAAACGATTCGAATTAACTCATTTAATCCTGTGAAGTATTATGAATAATATGTATTATTCATAAGGCGTTGCCCAAGTGCTCAACGAGTATACTTCATATTGTGGGACTCTCTAAGTTTAGGTTTATCAGTCACGAAATCTAATTTCGTGTCCATAATTCATCCACTCATGAATTATGACGACCACAGATAATCTCGCTAAACTATGCAAGTCGAGGTCATTGCATACGTATAATCCCTCCATCACAGGCTATCCATATTATACTTGAGATATAGATAACAACGTCAAATCCTTATGGTATAATATAGTCGACTTTCAAATTTACGATCTCTAAATAACACTCAGAACTCGCTTCCAAAGTTATACAACAGCCATGGATTTACTAGATCGCAAACACGTGTAGGAAACCTATGCTCTGTACACATGACTGATGTATTCTATCTTGATATGCACTGGATATCATGAGCATAAGTCTATACCCAACGAACAGGTGGAGGTCTGATCTAAATAGATCGATGACGTTACTGTCATCAAGGTGTGGAGGATAACTCATATATCCACTGTGGTATCTCAAGTCGAAGGACCACTATGCTCTCTTAACTCCAGAAGATTCTTATTGACGTTGGTGTACCATCTATTAGGAAATCTTTAGTGAGTCGTTCAGTGTTTATCAAATAAACACCTACATATCTATACGAGTCTCCGGAGACTCATGGTTCATTGGGATAAACCATCAGACCAAGTCACGATATACGATATGTACTGGTCTCAGCGGATTTTACTAACCAACCCGTGTTAGTAAATCTTGACCAGAAACTTTATTTAAGGATATACAACTTATAGTGACGCTTCCCAATGTCAATTACAAACTACGTTGTAATTGCACACTCTTGGAGAGTCCAAACCAGTCCAAACCAAGCGTCCACTGCAGTTCCAGAAGCCACTGCCGTGACTTGGAGGGAGCAAAAATCGCACCTTGTTCTTCAAACATCAAAACCGAAATTCAATGTGAGTTGATTCCGCCACCTCCTTTGATGTGTTTCATATGTGATTTTTATGCATTGTTTGTGATCTGTGGACTTGTTTAAACTCAACATGGTATCTAGAGCCATTGATGCATGAAATCCGAAATTAGGGTTCTTGGCAAATTTGGGGCTTTTGATTTTGGCTTGATTCTGACAAATTGATTGTGTAAGAATGCTTATATATGATCTAATTTGAGATATATGTAATCAATTTGACAAAAAAATCATTGGATTGATTTTCCCCAATTTGCAAATTTTGGTCAAAACTTTAATTTGGGGTAAACTCGATTTAGGCATGATTTGGTTGAATTGTTTGATGCATTATGCTTGAATGAGGTTGAATTGAAGTTGTGCATGATCAATTTCAAGAAATTGGATTAGATCAATTTTCCCCAATCTTAGGTTGAATTTGAAACTTGAAATTGGGCAAAATGTGTTTAAGCATGTGTTTTAATTGAATTGGATGTTTAAGTATGCTTAGAACATGTTTAATTGAGATTGTGTGTGATCAATTTCATGAAATTGGATTGGATTCAATTTTCCCCAAATTGGAGGCTTGGCCGAAGATTGGAAGAACCTAATGTCTTGGTAATTTTGTTTTGTTTGATCATTGGATGACTTAAAACAATTGGTTAATGTTGTTTTGAAGTTCAATTGGATTGAATTTGATTTGGAACATTTTTCCCTTTTAAAGTGGCTTGGCCGATTTTAAAGAACATGAATTCTTTGTGATTTTGTGTTTTAATTCATTGGATGAATTGAATTGATTTGGGAAATTATGATTGTGGACTCAATTGGATTGAAACCGAATCGAATTGAAAAAACCCCT
>SKCR01031217.1:0-16624 GCA_019454045.1 Zanthoxylum bungeanum | reverse complement strand
AGGTTTCTCATTCCTGATAATTTGGGTATGCCAGGCATAACGTTTGGATGATACCAAACTAAGGACCCAAATTGGATCAGTGCCAAATTGGTTATCCTAAAGGAAACCATAAGTATAGTATTTATACATCTCACCAGAGAACAATTAGATTGTTGCTCACCATGCAGTTTTCCTGAGAGGAATACAGACATGCTGTGGTCAGTAGTGATACTCGATGAAAATCGGAGTAATATTGTTCAAGGCACGAAGTCCTTAATGGAACACAAATAGTTCATCTATGATGAATCTATACCATTAATCTTCAAATACACAAGACACTCGTAGATCGGATAGAGTCAGAAAACGACCTAGGGTATGGGTTTCTGATCTAACCTCATAAAGATGTCAATCTTATGAAGGTATATCCACCGACTACGTTTTGAGGTAGTGATACAAGGTATCGACTCCCTATTATGGCAAAGTGCCATGAATCCGAAATGGATTCCATGTATAACAACTATTTTGGATACTAGTTGTTGTACCACAAGGCATTGCGCCTATTGGTACATTAAACGTCTTCAAGGAAGACATACATGGAAGGCAACATACCAACGTACAAAGCTGGGCTTTTCACGGAAAGGTATCGTTATCAACATTGTGTTAATAACGGTTCAACCTTTTACCTGTTGCCATGGTAAATCCATTTTGAAGATGCTTGTTGATAACTGCATATTTCATTTATGAAATGTGTCAGTTGCATATCAAAATCGCTTTCCTGAAAAGGAAACCTTTTGGAGGATGCTTACAACATCCTGACGATTTTGTATAACCGACAAATAAGGTTTGCGGGTTATTCGATCCATGTTTGGATTGAAACAAGCATAAGGTTCTTGGAACTGACGTTTTGAAATAATCATAATGGTTTATGATTGACTCAAAACGAAATAATTCTTGTGTATATAAGGAGGTTAGTGGGAGAGAGCACTGATAATGAAATTCCATAAAACAATCGGTGAAAGCTTGGCTTTCATAAGAAATTCTCCGTGGAATTCTGGGGAGTAACAACCTTTATTCAAGGAATAAAGATCTACAGGGATAGATTTGGAGTTGTTAACACTCTCTGGAAATTGTACATTTAAAATGTACTTGTATTGGTGTCTCATACGCTTTGAGCATATGGAGTCACAATCGGGTCAATCCAAGTGATAGTCACTGGATGAAGAGTAAGAACATCTGTTATGGAGTAGGAGAACTTGAAGTGACTAGGATCACTGCTGCAAGTTTCCAAACCGGTAAATACTACGGTACTATAAAGTTTGAATAACGGGACAGTAAACTGGAAATATTCCGAGGAAGATAACTGTTGCCGAATTAATAACAAATGCGGATTATTGCTGAGCTGAGGCAGCAATAGAAGCCAATGGATCGATAATAAATCTAATTAGATTAGATATAGTTCTGTTAACAGCTGAGCTAGGCGTCAGCATAGGCTAAAGAATTAATGGTCTCATCGACGATTCAGATATATACTTCTATATTCATCTGATTCGTTCGGATCATACATCGTGGCGATGTGATGATCGTATAAATCGCGTCAGAAGATAATTACGCAAATCCGCTGACGAAAACCTTTCCTCAGTAATTTGAGCGAACCGTACATAGTTCGGGTGTGGGACACTCGAGTGACTGGCTATGTGCCAAGTGGGAGATTGTTGGATAATATGACCCATAGCGTCACTATTTGTACAGATCACGGTGTTGTTGTACAAATTAACTATGTAACAAGGAAATTGCACTCTCATCATTTGTGATTAGATCACCATAAATGTATAAATGAAGAGAGGTCCATATGATTAGTTCCTGGATTGAGATGATATGAGACAGTATCAATCCCCCGAAGGATTAATCATTAAATATCCCTAGCCGGAGTATTATCGAGACAGGACATCGATAATACGGAATAGGCTAGTATTGCACTTGTGCGCGTTGTGAGGGCACAACGGCATAGTTCTCATATATATAAGTATTGGATACTTATGCAAGTGCGATAGGAGGTCGTGTTCACCGATGGTACGGGAAACAGCTTCGCTCTGGATAGACCCCTCGGAATCCCATTGGTATTATGACTATGTGTCTATAGGAGGCCGAAATCAAGGTAGGTGTGTATAGTCTTAACTTGAGACTTGCATCGCTAATACTTACGATAATCGATAGACTTTGGTCTTGGTGGTACATGGCTTTAACCGGTTCTGCGTACACCACTTCTGGGTTTATCAGAGAGTCGTAGTGTATTGGGTCTGATGTCAAGACGGAAGTATCACTTCAGTCATATTGGAGATGATGTCACGCAGGATACAGTATTAGTGCTCTTAAGTGTTGCGCAAACAATCAGGATATTGTGACCAGGTCATGAATATCCGATTATAGAGACTAGTTACCAGACATCCGACATGTGCTTCGGACGGGGCAGACATTTATCCAGCCCCAGCCCTAGCACGTGACTATCCGATACTGGGCCGATATACACAATACTACGGTATACTACGCTTGATACAGATCTATATATTCCTGTAAGAATATTTCTGGAGAATTGGGTAGGCATGGCGCTTTGCTAGAAGCCAACCTTGTCTTGTAAATCGGTATAAAAGTAGTACGATTACGTGTTCGGATTCGGATCCGACGACCGTATTTACTGCCAATATATCCGGAGATCTCATGGGTCGGTTCCTGAAGATTCACCGATGACGTATGACTCGCACTTTAATTAATCTGGGATTAATTGGAAGAGAGAGAAAATTAATCTGGGATTAATTCGATGAGAGAGAAAATTAATCTGGGATTAATTACGGAGATATATTTTATCTCGGATAAAATATCGTTAAAGAGAGAGAACGATTAATTTGGAATTAATCGGTAAAATTAATATATTCGATATATTAATCGAAACTGGATTTCGACGCGGAATTAAAATTGGATTTTAATTCGGGCGAATGAATTAATTTAGAATTAATTCGTTAGCGACGTGAATAGTGATTTCGCTAGGCGTAATCATTTAATTACGACGCGACGGAAAATTCGTTAATTTGGAATAACGAACCCGAGCCCGGGATTATTTGCGAGCGCATTCAAATTTCGAATTCGAGTGCGGCACGCAAGTCAAATCGTGCGTCAAATCGCAAGTCACATCAAGCGTCAAATCAAATGTCACTTTGAGTGATGTGACATGTTGTCACTTGATTTGAGTGATTGATGTAGAAGTTGAAAAAGCAACTTTTGCTTTTACTTTTTTGACTTTTGGTAAATGGAAAGTTAAAAGAATGTAAATGGTTTTTAATTAATTTAGAAAATATAAAAACCTAATTACATTTCTTTTTCTCTCTCTCTCCACTCTCTCTTTTACGCATCTCTTCCTCTCCCTCTCTTTTCCTCATTCTCACATACGGCTTTGAGCCATTCTTCTTCTGGTTTTGCCGATGAAAACGAGAAGCAGTGAGATGAAGGTGACGATTTTAGTTGCAAAATCAAGTGCTAGCACACTCTAGGAGGCATACCAAGGTGATAGGGAAGTGTCTTCATGAGCATGGAAAAGCTTGAAGCTTGGAGCTTCAATGGAGGTCATCAATGGCCGAACATGGAGGAGACCACCACCACCAACGCCTAGCAGTCCACCTGTGCGCAGCTCACTGCCGAGCAGAGACATGCAGTGCGTTTTTGGTCTTCGTAGCATCCAACCGATCAATGTGAGTTTATTCCGCACCTCCTTTGTGTATTCAACTCATTTTTATGCATGTTTGTGATCCTTGGGACTTGATTGAAACTCAACACTTTGAGAGAAAATCAAGGTGATAGGGAAACTCACCCGAGAGTATGGAACTCGATTTCAAGCTTCGAAGCTTCAACATCCATGCAAAAAGTTTTGAACTCATCCGATCAATGTGAGTATTCCGCAACTCTCTTTGATTTATTCACACACAAATCACTCTTAGACGATATTGGCATGTTATAGAAACACTTACACAATCTATATGTAATGACTATATCAATAGAAAACGACGAAAGTTCATTTTATATAAAATATTTACATCGATGAGAGTACAGTTTTAGGTTTTTAGTGGAATAACCTAATTTTTTTTGGAGAAGGTAAATATATTAACCAAATATTTACAAAATCACAGGGGCATACCCAAGACAACTAGATAAGAAGAGCCCTCTTAGCAACAAGAGCCAAAAAACTATAAAGGAAACTAGTACATCAAAAGATATCATCAGATAGATGCCAATAAAAATAAAATAATTATTATCATAAAATGCTTTCACCCTTCGTAACAAACTAGCACGGGTCTGAACAGAAAACACAATATCAGTGAGAAGAACACTAAAGGAGCGAAGAGGCTCATCATGAAGGCAAGTATTTCTCTCCCTCTGTATGTAGTAAACTGAGCTACAAATGAAAGTTGAAATAGTAAATGATAAAAGGAGCCATCAGTGTACTGATCCATCCACTCAACAGTTTGCATCCAAACTTGAGAGCTCCAATCTAAACCACACATAGCCAACACAGTCGTTCAAACCCATGAAGAGAAAGAGTACTGGAAGAAAATGTGATATACATCTTCCTCAGAACAACCACAAAGGACAAATCTCGAGCAACCATGAATATCGAAACTCTTTTTTTTAGATACGATAAATATATGAACTATAAGAAAGAACAAATGTACAGAGGCATACCCTAGATAGATAGAGAGGACAAGCCCTCCTAGCAATAAGAGCTAAAATTTACAACGGAAACAAATACATCAAAAGATATCGTTAGACATATGTCAAGAAAGGTGAAGCCATTTACTGTTAGAAGATGGTTTCACATTTCGTAAAAACTAGCATGTGTTGAACAGAAAACACAATATCGGTGAGAAGAACACTAAATGGAAGAGGAAGCTCATCATGAAGGCGGGCATTTCTCTCCCTCCATATGTAGTAAATTGAGGCTGAAAATGAAAGTCGAAGTAGTATATGACATAAATAGCCTCCAGTGTACTGATTCATCCACTCAACAGTCTACATCCAAACCTGGGAGCTCCAATCTATACCACACATAGCCAACACAGCATCCAAATCCATGATGAGAAAGGGCACTGGAAGAAAAGGTTATCTACATCCTCCCCAAAGCAACCACAGAGTACACATCTCGAGCATGTAGAAATACCAAAACTCATCAGCCTATCATGAGTACAAATGATACCCTGAATAGTCAACCAAAGCAGAAAAGAAATCTTGTATTGCTGACTCCACCATGGAGGCTGAATATGTAGCGGCTTGTTAAGCGGCTAAGGAATAAGTCTGGCTCCGTATATTCTTGGGAGATCTGGAAGTTGTTCCATATATGGATAGACCACTCACCTTCTATTGCGATAATAGTGGAGCGGTAGCAAACTACAAAGAACCAAGAAGCCACAAGAGAGGAAAGCATATAGAGGGGAAATATCATCTCATCAGGGAAATAATGCAGATAGGAGACGTTACTGTCACAAAGATTGCATCCGTAGAGAACATTGCTGATCCGTTTACAAAGACCTTGCCTGCTAAAGTTTTTGAAGGTCACCTAGATGGTCTAGGATTACGTGACATGTCCCATTTGCTCTAGTGCAAGTGGGAGATTGTTGGGATGTATGCCCTGGAGCTACATGTGATGTAAACGGTTACATGTGTTTTGAAATAAAATGATGCATTATTCATTTATCAAATTGTTTGTTTATTTTTCGTATATTATATATCTTCGTAAATACCGTAGATTACTTATGTACCTTCAGACTTAGTGTATGAGTGTCATACACTAGAGGATTTAAGTCTGAAGTTAGTAATCTTAAATAGTCCATAGAGAGCAAACAAAGCGGGTACTTTGTTTGTGGTTTATCTATAGTTGCGGTCCATTCTATATTTGTATGGCGATCTTAATCCGGATCGTCCATGTAGAGACATGAGAATGGAGGCACCTTGTATGATGCGATCATATAGAACTAGACCTAGATAGAAATGACATTCTTATAATATCCGTTAAGCAAAGAAAGTCATTTCAATCTACTTGATGGTCATATATGGATTGATCTTAATCCTGAGTGTACTACGAACTTCTGCATGGCAGGTTGTGTCCTTTGATTTACAAAGATGAGGTTGGTGTAGTAGTCCCGACCAATAGCTACGTACTTTGGGGGCACATTTTGTTTTGTAGCTGAGAACATTTTACATAGACATGGAGTTCACTCTTTCTTGCGAGAAGCAGATGAGTATCTTTCTTAAGGGTTGATTCAGTACTTGAACGATTTGAGCGCTTAAGTCTTTCTATTACGAACAAAAAGATTAATATTCATAATAGTTATGAATAAATCGTTCATTAGAGAATCAATGGTACTTAAGGTAAAAATAATTAGAGGGGTATAACGGACATTATGAGCCGACTCTGATTTCAAGATACTCATGAAGGATCAATTCGTATGTAATGACTATATCGATGGACAACGACTTAGTTCGACTTAATATTTCATATGCGGCAACGAGAGTGCAACTTCGGGTTTTTAGTGAAATAACCCGGAGTTAATAATTAGGAATATCTAATTAAGAGCTTAATTAATATTTCGAGATTATTGGAGCTCGGAACCGTGGGTCCATTTGGTCCCCGTGCTAGCTAGATTTACTATAGCGGATTTAATATATTGGATTGTCTAATTATATACTCACAAAAAAATAAATATTATTAATATGATTAATAATATTAATTATGTCACACTTGAAACTATACATTAAAAGTTAATGTATGGTATTAATAATTATATGATAATTATTAAATATAAAATATTGAATTATATATATGATATAATTTAATAAGGTTAAGATTGTAATTTCTTTTTTATGGGTTTTGGAAACCCTTGATTTAATTTTGGAAGTAATGACTTTCAAAATATTAATCATACATTTAATTTGTAACATATATTGACTTTATGGAAAGTAAATAATATTGTTACAAAATTAATGAAGAAATAAAGGGCATGGCTGAATTCCTTGATGTATAAGGAATATGATTTGTTTATTTTGGAAACAAAATTTAATCAAAAACCCTAGCCTTGGCCGAATTCCTTGGTGTATAAGGAAGATGATTTGTTTATTTTGGAAACAAAATTTAATCCAAAAATCCTAGCCTTGGCCGAATTCTACCTTAGGGAGGGTGTTGTGATATTTTTATATCGTACCGCAAGTGTACGGTGTCAAGTTTTAGTGTAAATCAGTGAAAGAGTGTCGAACCAACAGGGATTGCGTTAACTCGCACTAAGTACTACAATTGATAATCCTAACATTATTTAGAAAACAAATAATAAACATTTATAATAGATAAATATAAAAATAATAAAATAGGAGGAACTAATACGATAGAGATTCTGGATCCTGATTTCACCTAGCTGTCGCCTATGTATTTGTCATGTCAATTAATCCATGTTCAGTTATATTGTTTATAAGTCAAGACTCCTAAAATATTCACTCCCTCTCTCGAGTGCCGAGTAAAAATATCATTAACTATAGACTTCGATATCTCTATAAAAATCCAATAGTTAACAACTCATTACGCGTTGTGATTCTATATTAACGACTTCAAAGGACTACAGATTCTCTCGAACTCTGTAAAATCCTAGGTTATATTCTCTAGATCCATTCAAAATCCCCTCTCTCGAGTGATAGATTCTAAAATTATATCATCATATTTGTGGCCAGCAAACACAAAGCATTAAACTCAAAAGAATATAAACAAATCAATAAAACTTCATAACAAAATTGATAAACACAATACAAGGTTCAAGCATCGATTACATCATTCTCCAGAATTAAGGAGTTAATTCATGACAAAAGATAAAAATAATAATAAACAGGCCATGAATCTAATGGAAATCATTAGAGTTCTAAGAAAGAAACAAGAAGATAAAACCCGAATTGAATCTCTTCCTCCTCGGATGTCACAGCCTTTGTCTCCTCTTGTCGCTCTTCAATCCTCTCATTGTATCTCTAAAAATATTTATTTATGTGTTTTGTGTAGTGTATTAGCCTCCTCTTTAATACTGGATGAACTGTTATATTTATAGTGGAGGCTGGGAGTCATAATACATGTTAAAAACCCTAAAATTCACTTTCATGGCTTGCACAGGTTTTCTTCCGCAGAGGGTGCTGCGGCGCTGAACAGTACGCGCTGCGGCGCCCAACTCCCTTGAAAATGTATGTAAGTGACTAGATTTCCTCGATTAGATGCAAATCGATATATTATGGGTCTCGTAACTCTTTCTAGATCAAAATTTATATCCTTTTTAATTTCAGTGCGCAACTGATGCTGGTTTTTACTGCTTCTTGAGTCCGATGCTCCCAATAGGTCCCGAAACACACGTATTTGCTCCATTATCGATGTTCTAATGCTTCCTACAAATAAGACATAAAAGATACTATAAAATACATTAAATTTCTCGAAACATAACAAAATAATAGGCTAAGGATGTCGGAATAAGTGGGTATAAACCACACTTATCAAACACCCCCAAACTTAAGGTTTTGCTAGTCCCGAGCAAAAGATAAAATAAAAACTAAATTCAAATTAACAAATAAAAAATTACTAAAACTAACTAAGCCACTTTCGTAGGGATCATGATTGCATTTAGCGTATGCAACAAGCCTTTAAACCCCTAGGCGGCCCTAGTGGACGAGTTATAGTCTCGTGAGGGCTTACAGCGACGACACCCACAAACGTCATTCACACATAATCATGCAAAAAATATAAAAAATAATAAAAGATAGTCCCGATAGTTGCACATAAAATTTTCCTCAAAGAAAGCTTATAAATGAAATTAGAGAACCTTCAAAGTACGCAATTGCAACTGAATCCAAATTCTTGAATAAATTATCTAAGCTAGACTCACGATGTGTGTGTGTTTAAAGGTTCGGTCACAGCTTGACTCCTAAGTAGGCCAACTAAATGACTTCGTTTAAAAATTAGAATCGATGGGTCAAACCAACCTAGATATCTCAATTATGCTCTATAATTGCTTTATTTCGTGCTCAGTATGGTATGATTTTTCTTTTCTTCTTTTGTCTCTTTTTGCTTTTCTCATTTTGCACTTTTGTTTTCAACTCACCTACCCTTTAAGGTAGCATTTCTCCTCATGGTGGTCCTAATACTCGCCCATGGGTAGTGTAGACAACAGAAAACGGGTGACGCTGTTCTAGGCTCGCGACGTAGTTGGGAAGTACGAAATAACATGGAGTCGCCACCCGATGTGAACCGAGACAAAGATTTAAGGCCGCACTCATCCCTCGGCAATGGAGGGCTGTGTTTCAGGCTTGGGTGTGAGAGGGGATTGGTGAAGAAGATGAGATGCGGCAATGGAGGTGTCTTGGTTTGGTGTTGCGGCAATGGAGGCTTTAAGGAGGGCTTTGGGCGTGTGATGGAGGCTTCACAAGTGCTTGGACGTGCTTGAGAGAGGGATATGTGCTAGGGTTGTGAATGGGGGTGAAGGTCTCTTTTTATAGGTAAAGAGAGAAGACTTTCCTTATTAGATTAGGAAAGAATCTCCTAATTGGTGTCTAACAAGGAATAGATCTCCTAATGTTAGACAGTAATGACCCATAGCGTCACTATTTTGTAAATGATATTGTATTATTGTACAAAATTAACTATGTAGTAATGAAATTGCCTTTTACCGTTTTGTAATTTATTTACTTTGATATATTAATGGTAAAAGTCCCTATGATTAATTCCGGATTGAGATGATATGAGACAGTATCAATCCATAAAGGTTTAATCATTAAATATCCATAGTCGTAGTATTATCGAGATTGGACATCGATAATGCGGAATAGACTAGTACTGCACTTGTGCGTGTTGTGAGGGCACAACAGCATAGTTCTCATATATTTGAGTATTGGATACTTATGCAAGTGCGGTAGGAGGTTGTTGTTTTACCGATGGTACGGAAAATAGCTTCGCTCTGGATAGACCCCGCGGAATCCATTGGTAGTATGTCTGCGTGTCTATGGGAGTCCGCTTCAGGGTAGGTGCATATGGTCTTAACCTGAGACTTGCATCGCTAGTACTTGCGACAATCGGTAGACTTTAGTTTTGGTCGTCCAGGGCTTTAACAGGTTCTGTGTACACCTCTTCTAGGTTTATCGGGAATCGTAGTGTATTGGGTGTGATGTCAAGACGGAAGTATCACTTCAGACATATGGAGATGATGATCGCGCAGGATACAGAACTAGTACTCTATAATGGTTGCAACCATCGGGATAATATGACAAGGTCAGGATTATCCGATTCAAAGAGACTAGTTGCTTGATGTCCGATATATGTATCGTACGGGGCAGACACATCTCCAGCCCCAGGCCTTACATGTGATCATCCGATACTGGATCAGTATACACTATACTACGGTATACTACGCCTGTTATAGATCTATATTCCAATAAGAATATTTCTGGAGAATTGGTAGGCATGGCGTTTTGCTAGAGGCTAACCTTGTCTTGTAAATCGATAAAAACGTAGTACTTGGTACGTACGTGTTCGGATAATCTGACGGCCGTATTTACTGCCAACATATCCAGAGATCTCTTGGGTCGCTTCCCGAAGATTCACCAATGACGTATGATTCAAACTCGATTAATCTTGGATTAATTACGGAGAGACTTTATCTTGGATAAAGTACTATACATAGAGAGAGAACGATTAATTTGGAATTAATCGTAAAATTATTATATTCGATATAATAATCGAAATTCGATTTCGACGCGAAATTAAAATTAGATTTTAATTCGGGCAAACGAGTTAATTTAGAATTAATTCGTTAGCGACGTAAATAATAATTTCGCTAGGCGCAATTATTTATTTAAATTCGATTTAATTAACGTCGCGACGAAAGTTCGGTATTTCGGAAATATCGAACCCGAACGCGTGAGTACGCGTGGGCCCACTTTCATTTGGGTTGTGTGGGGCCCACATGACACATGTCATTTTATGCATTATTTATTGTTAATACATTGCATGGTGATAGTGTACAATACACTCAATGGTTTTGCATGGAGTTTGAGTGTTTGACACTCTAAGCCATTGCATGATTTGTGTCATAAGTTATTATTAATTTAATAAATATTATGGCATAAATATAAATTGATTTTTGTAACAAAAATCATAACACTCTCTCCTATTCTCTCATGACCGAAATGTGAGCTCTCACAGCCCTCTCCACTTTTCTGTTTTTGTTGCAAAAACTTGAAGAATTTGTGTTTGTTTGGAACATAAAATCACACACAAGGCTGGCACCATCAAGGGATCATACAAAGGTGTTATGGGAAACTAATCTTAGAGCTTGGAAGGATCAAAAATTGCTTGGAGCTTCTCTTTTCTGTTTGGCCGAAACCCTCACTGCACAAAGGAGAAAATTTTTGTTTCATCAACGCATCCGTATTCCGATCTTTGTGAGTATGATTCTGCCATACTTCAATATTGTTCATTCATTTATATGTTTTGTTTGCTCTTTTGATCTTGGGACATGGATTAGAATTTCCAACAATGGTATCAGAGCTTAAAGAGCATTGAAAATATATTAGGGTAATATTTGGGCAAAATTGATTGAAGCATGATTTGATGATTTTGATTGATTAAGTATGCTTAATGTATGTTACATTATGTTATACATTATCAATTCATGAAAAATAAATTGGATTAATTTTTCCCCTCTTGGAGAGGCTTGGCCGAATACTACCTAGACCATGGAGATGATGATTTGTTGTTTATAAGATCATTGGATGACTTTAAACGAACATAAAATGACGATTTGTGATTCGATTGGATTGAAAACGAAATCGGTAATTTTTCATCACCTTGGCCGAATGCATGGAAGAAGATTAGGGACTTGATTTTTTGATTAAATAATGTTGGACATGTATTTAAGATAAAAATATGATTAATGGATTAATTTGATATTTTGGAAATATTGATTTAAAGGATAATCATGACATTACACTTTAATTAATTAAGTTATAAAATTTGGAATTTTAAATTTGATTAATTGGGCTTAATTTTGAATTGGGCCTAAAACTATTTATTTGGATATAATGGGCTTGGTTGGACCAAGTAGGTTTGGGCAAATTGGATTGGATCCAAAAATGGGCCTAAATCACTCCATTAAGTCCAAATGTAATAAATGGGCTTTTATGTTTAATTGGGCCTTATGGGCTTGATATTGATTTTTATGGCAAATGAGGGTGATTCCTTATTGGGCTTGGAAATTGGGTTTGACCCACATTGACCAAGGCCCAAGCCTAATGAAATCAATTGAAAGCCCATCGGACTTTAATTAAACGGACATTGGATGTTGATTGGGCTTTGAGACCCGATAGAATTAGATTTGGAATCTAAGTCATAAAAGCACAATAAAAGTGTAAATATTTAATTTGGAATTAAATATAAGGATTAGTATTGAATACGACTTAAATTGATTTGACGAGTAGTTCGATATAATTCGTGAATTCATACTATAAGTATTTATTCTCAAATTGAGTTGGACTCGCGCAAATGCAAACAATTGTTTGAACATTGTATTGTCACCTAATTAAAGACTAATTAATTGGATTTGATTGGTTGTATAACATGCCTTGAATGAATGAATGTGGATGTAATGTATGAATAGTGTATATCGGATGGATATTAGAAGGGAAGGGTAATTTTAGAAATTATTGTAAATTTAGAATTTATAAATTGGACCTGCGTGTCCAGCCTTTCTCTTATTGTCTCTTTGTATTCTCTTCTCACCTAATTCCCCTCAATGTAAATGAGGTTTCTCTTATTGTATTATGTAATTGGGTAAGAGTAGAATAGTTCTAGCGGGGAGAGGAAAGGGAGTGATTTGTTCTAGGAACAAGTTGTTGTTCATATCCATCCGTATATCGCTATTACTTTACTTTACGCGCTTTATGATGTTTTAGAAGCATGCTTAAGGGTGTATGATGATGAGACCTAACAAAGATAAATTAATTGGTTGCCAATTACACGAAAATCCCTCAAACAATATTAAGCGATTTTCCTTCCGTTGAGTGATTCTTTCTAAGATCCGAAATTGGCATTGGTTGTTGGCCAAAGTCAAGACCTTTTTCAATTGAGGATGTGTTTGAATCATGAGAGTTTTGTTCCATATAGGTGTCTTGTCCAAGTTGTGATTTGTTGGCCAAAGTCAAGATCACTTCTTGTCCATCGACATTGATTACGAAACTTTCCATGTCAATGGGTCCCGCTTAACTGGAATCATTAAGTTTGTTGTGCCAAAGCCAAGACTTAGTTGATTCAGAGGAAATGGTTAGGAAAATGTATTGGATACATTGACATATGTATTAGATATATATGTTTCGGACTTGGATGTCCACCTACGGATCTAGGAATTGGATGGGATCCAATTGATCTTCGAGATCTACCTAGTTAAATATCATACAACTTGTTGGCCAAAGTCAAGGTTGTGTGTTATTTAACGGGATCCTAGCCCACTAGGAAATTGGATTTCCCGAGTACTCGACAGAGGGTTAGAGACTTGTAGAAAATAGTGGGAGGCTAGTATTGAATTGCAATTTCATTCAGATACTTAGCTTCACGCGCTTACAAAATTTATTCGTCAATATTTTACATTAGTTGGACTAATAAAATGTTATTTTTCTTGTAATAGTTTGACTGTACCCATATATCGTTAACTAGATAGTTGGACTATCGTAGTTAAGATGGCAAACAAAGGAAATTTCCGAGACATATGTTGGACAAAATGACCCATAGCGTCACTATTTGCACAGATCATTGTGTTTTTGTAGCAAATTAACTATGTGACAAGGAAATTGCACTCTCATCATTTGTGATTAGATCACCATAGATATATAAATGAAGAGGGTCCCTATGATTAGTAACTGGACTTAGAATGATATGAGACAGTATCAGTCCCGAAGGTTTAATCATTAAATATCCTAGCCGTAGTATTATCGAGACTGGACATCGATAATGCGGAATAGGCTAGTATTGCACTTATGCGCGTTTGTGAGGGCACAACGGCATAGTTCTCATATATATAAGTGTTGGATACTTATGCAAGGCGATAGGAGGTCGTGTTTCACCGATGGTACGGGAAACAGCTTCGCTCTGGATAGACCCCTCGGAATCCCATTGGTATTATGACTATGTGTCTATGGGAGGCCGAAATCATGGTAGGTGTGTATGGTCTTAACCTGAGACTTACATCGCTAATACTTACGATAATCGATAGACTTTGGTCTTGGTGGTAGGGGACTTTAAACGGGTTCTGAGTACACCACTTCTGGGTTTATCAGAGAGTCGTAGAGTATTGGGTGTGATGTCAAGACGGAAGTATCACTTCAGTCATATTGGAGATGATGTCACGCAGGATACGGTATTAGTGCTCTTAAGTGCTGCCGCGGCCATCGGGATATTATGACAAGGTCATATATATCCGATTATAGAGAATAGTTACCAGACATTCGACATGTGCTTCGTACGGGGCAGACACTTATCCAGCCCCAGCCTAGCACGTGATTATCCGATACTGGGCCAATATACACAATACTACGGTATACTACGCTTGATACAGATCTATATATTCCTGTAAGAATATTTCTGGAGAATTGGGTAGGTATGGCGCTTTGCTAGAAGCCAACCTTGTCTTGTAAATCGATATAAACGTAGTACGAGGTACTTACGTGTTCGGACAGTCCGACGATCGTATTTACTGCCAACATATCCGGAGATCTCATGGGTCGCTTCCTGAAGATTCACCGATGATGTATAACTCGCACTATAATTAATCTGGGATTAATTAGTAGAGAGAGAAGATTAATTTCTAGAGAGAGAAAATTAATCTGGGATTAATTGCGGAGATATTTTATCTAGGATAAAATATCGTTAAAGAGAGGAGAACGATTAATTTGGATTAATCGATAAAATTAATATATTCGATATATTAATCGAAATTGGATTTCGACGCGGAATTAAAATTAGATTTTAATTCGGGCGAACGAATTAATTTAGAATTAATTCGTTAGCGACGTGAATAGTGAATTCGCTAGGCGTAATCACTTAATTACGACGCGACGGAAAATTCGTTAATTTGGAATTAGCGAACCCGAGCCGAGAGTGATTGCGAGCGCATTCGCATTTCGAATTCGAGCGCGGCACGCGAGTCACATGAAGCGTCAAATCGCTAGTCGCGTCAATCGTCAAATCAATTGTCACTTTGAGTGATGTGACTTGACAATATGTCACTTTATAAAGTGAATAGATGTGATGTGAATAGTGATGTGCAATGATTGAAAGCTTTTAAAAGGCTTGAGATGGAATATAACATTATTTTATTCCTTGCCTTTTTGACTTTTGAATTAAAGTTGAGTATATGTATTTTATTTACTTGGAAAATAAAAAATATATATACAAAAAGGCTTTTCCTCTCTTTTTTGTACAGTACACGTTTGGCTTGGAGCCAAAAACCCTTCATCTTTCTCTCCTCTCCATTCACGGCATGGTGCCGATTTCTTCTCAATTTTTTTTCTGGTTAGACCGATTTTGAGAAGCAAATGAAGAAGGATGGTGCTAGCACACACACATGGGTTATACTTAGGTGATAGGGAAACGGATTTATGAGCTTGGATTCAATTATGGAGCTTGAAGCTTGGAGCTTCAATGGTGGTCTTTAATGGCCGATCTTGGAGGAGGAAGCAGCCCCACGCCGAGCAGTCCACCTTGTTCGCAGCTCACTGCCGAGCAGTAACATGCAGTGCGTTTTTGGTATTGTTCTTCCTAGCATCAAACCCATCAATGTGAGTATGAATTCCGCCTTACTCCTTTGTGTATTCAACTCGTTTTTATGCATGATTTGTGATCCTTGGGACCTTGATTGAACTCTTACAATGGTATCTAGAGCTTTTGTTGCATGAAAACCGAATTAGGGTTCTTGAGCAAATTTGGGGCTTTTTGATTTTAGCTTGATTCTGTCTAATTGATTGTTTGAGAATGATTATATATGATTGAATTTGAGTTGTATGTAATCAATTTGATAAAAAAAATTGATTGGATTGATTTTCCCCAATTTGCTTATTTGTCAAAACTTTAATTTGGGTAAACTCGATTTAGGCATGATTTGGTTGAATTGTTTGATGCATTATGCTTGAATGAGTTGAATTGAAGTTGTGCATGATCAATTTCAAGAAAATTGGATTAGATCAATTTTCCCCAATTCTTTAGGTTGAAATGAAACTTGAAAATTGGGTAAAATGTGTTTAAGCATGTTTATTGAATGGATGTTTAAGTATGCTTAGAACATGTTTAATTGAGATTGTGTGTGATCAATTCATGAAATTGGATTGGATTCAATTTTCCCCAAATTGGAAGCTTGGCCGAAAAAATTGGAAGAAGAAACCTAATGTCTTGGTAATTTTGTTTTGTTTGATCATTGGATGACTTAAAACAATGGTTAATGTTGCTTTGAAGAAGTTCAATTGGATTGAATTTTGATTTAGAACATTTTTTCCCTTTTAAAGTGGCTTGGCCGAATCTTAGGAACATGAAATTATTGTGATGTTT
>SKCR01031216.1:0-16612 GCA_019454045.1 Zanthoxylum bungeanum | reverse complement strand
AAAGGGCGGTAAATATTGATATATTTTCCGCTCATCAAAAACACAACCTCCTATCACACTTGCATAAGTATCCAATACTTAAATACATGAGAATTATGCTGTTACGCTTCCATAACACGCCAAGTGAAATAGTAGTCTAATCTGCATTATCGATGTCCATCTCGATAATACTACGACTATGGATATTTAATGATTAAACCTTTATGGATTGATACTGTCTCATATCATCTCAATCCGGAACTAATCATACGGACTTTCATCATTCACAATTCGTCAGTGGATCTGCAATGTTGTCCTCTGATGCCACCTCTCGATCTTCACATCGCCACGATGTATGATCTCACGAATCAGATGGAAACGTCGAAGAACATGCTTGGTTCATTGATGAGACCGCGGTTCCTTAGCCTGCGCTATAGCCCCGTTATTGTCACAATACAATGGAACGGGCTCAACTGCTAACGGAACTACTCCTAATCCAATTAGGAATTTACGGATCAAAACTGCCTCTTTTGCTGTTTCAGCTGCAGAAATATACTCCGCTTCAGTTGTTGAATCGGCAACATTCTCTTGCTTGGAAGATTTCCAGCTTACTGCTCCGTTGTTCAAACAAAATACGTGCCCGAGATTGCGACTTACAGTCGTCTTTTTGTCGGTTTGGAAACTTGCATCGGTATACACAGTTACCTCAAGTTCTCCATCTCCATAGATTAAGAAAGCATCCTTAGTTCGTCTAAGATACTTAAGGATACTTAAGGAAACTTGCATCAGTATACACAGTTACCTCAAGTTCTCCATCTCCATAGATTAAGAAAGCATCCTTAGTTTGTCTAAGATACTTAAGGATATTCCTAATACTACGACTTCATGGCCTCTTGCCATAAAGCAGAATCGATATCTTGTATCGCTTCCTCATATGTAACCGGTTTGTTATCCTCAATGAGATTAATATCTACATGAGGTGAGAGCAGAAACCCATACCTCTCAGGTTGTTCCCTGACTCTCTCCGACCTACGCGGTCCTTGTGTAATCGAAGATTGTGGTATAGCTTCATCCCTGATGGACTGTTCATGTTCCGTTGAGGATTCTATGCCAGAAATAGTATCACTCCGATTTTCATCGAGTTCTACTTTCCTCCCACTAATCACTGCATTTAGGAATTCCTTCTCAAGGAAAACGTATGTAGAGCAACAATACTTTGTTCTCTTGTGGGTGATAGAAGTAATATCATTTGGTTTCCCTAGGATATCCTACAAATAGGCATTTATCCGATTTGGGATCAAGTTTGGTACCTTCCAAACGTTTGACGTATGCCCAGCATCCCCAAATCTTCAGGAATGAGAAACCCGATTTATTTCCTGTCCATATCTCATACGGAGTCTATTGAACAGAATTTGACGGAACCTTATTCAAAATAAGTATTGCACTGTTTAATGCATATCCCCAAAAGGAAATAGGTAGCTCAGTGCGACTCATCATAGACCTTACCATGTCTAACAAAGTTCGGTTTCTCCGTTCGGACACACCATTTAATTGCGGTGTTCCCGGATGAGTCCACTGTGACAGAATACCATATTCTTTCAAGTAGTCAAGAAACTCATTGCTCAAGTATTCGCCACCACGGTCCGACCGTAATGTCTTAATACTTTTACCTGTCTATTTTTAAACTTCGTGTCGAAACTCTTTGAATTTCTCAAAATTTTTCGACTTGTGTCTCATAAGATAAACATAACCATAACGCGATGCATCATCCATAAAGGTTACGAAGTATTCGTATCCACGTCTAGCCTGGCTAGACATGGGCCCACAAACGTCACTATGAACAAGGGCTAACAGTTCTGTGGCTCGCACACCTTTACCGCTAAAAGGTGACTTAGGCATTTTGCCTAATAAGCAAGATTCGCATACGTCATATGAATTTGGATCAAATCCGTCCAAGTACCCACTCTTCGAAAGTGTGGATATGGGAGTCTTGTTTATGTGTCCCAGACGACAATGCCACATATAAGTTTCATCTTTATGACTTACTTTAAGCCTTTTGTTTGTTACAGAATATTGTTGAGATTGATTTATATTCAAAATATACAGACCATTATTTACTGCAGCAATGCAAATTTCTATATCATTTTTATACATAAAACACCCAGTGTTTCGAAATACAAAAGTACACCCACATTGGGTTAACATAGATACAGAAATAATATTCCTAGTCAAACTGGGTACATAATAACAGTTTGTTAGTTCAAGTACATGCCCCGAGGGCAGTTCCAAAACAAAAGTGCCCACGGCCAAAACGAAAACAGATGTTCCATTTCCAACATACAGATCAATCTCCCCTGACGCCAATTTCCTGCTAATCCGCAGATCCTGCACATCAGTACAAATGTGAGTACCACAACCAGAATCAAAAATCCAATTTATAAAATTAGAAGTAGTCATGTTTATTTCTATAAAAAACATACATGAGGCCAGTGCCTTGCCTGCCTTTATCTCATTCTGGAGTGCCTTGTACTCGCGACAGTCACGCTTCCAGTGATCCCGCTTCCCGCACTGGAGGTAAACATCCTGAGACTTGTCCTTAGGCTTCCCAGAAGCCTTTGACGCTTTATTCTTGTCCTTATTCTTATGCTTCATTTTCTTCACACCTCCACTCGCCTTGGGCCCAGTCCTTGGTGTCTGAGATATGGAAGCAAAGTGCGCCTCGCGCTTTTTGCTCTTATGGAGCTCCTTCTCTGCCTCACGCAGCGTGGACATCAGCTCTCCAAGAGTTTGCTCTTGGTTCATCATGTTGTAGTTCATGATGAACCCACTCCAAGTGTCGGGGAGAGATTGCAAGATCAAATCTATAGAGGTCTTTATCTCAAAGACAATCCCCATTTGTCCAAGCTGCTCAATATCGACAATCATCTGTGTCACGTGATGTTCAATAGGCGTACCCTCCGACATCCGAGCACGGAAGATCTTCTTATGTAACTCATATCTTTCCGATCTAAGGTTAGATCGGTGCAGATTATGCAATTTCGCTAACATGTTATAGGGATCCAATCCCTTGTTTTGTCGACGAAATTGATGAGTCATAGCAGCAAGCATAATAGACTGAGCAGTCGCGTTGTCATCACTATGTGTCTTCCAAAGATCTAGCTCGAGCAACTGATCAGAAGTGGGATTAGGCCCGAGAGGTCTCTCTATAGTATATAGAAGCAGCTCCCCTCAGAATCCAAGGACAATCTAGATTGAGTTCCTAATCGGAGAAGTTAGTGCCGTTGAAGACATTTTCTCCCATTATTATGTCATGGACACTATTTTTTCCGGTCATTTTAACTGCGATAATCTAATTATCCAATTAACAATGTAGGGTACAGTCCAACTGTTACAAGAAAAATAACATTATATTAGTCTAACTAATAAAATAATTTAGACTAAATATTTGAAAGCGCGTAAAGCTAAATATTTGAACGAAATTGCAAATTCAATACTAGCCTCCCACTATTTTTCGGCGAGCCTCTAACCCTCTGTCGAGTACTCTCGGAAAACCCAGTTTTCTATTGGGCTAGGATCCCGTTAAATAACGCACAACCTTGACTTTGGCCAACAAGCTGTATGATATTTAACTAAGTAGATCTCGAATATCAATTGGATCTCATCCAATTCCTAGATCCGGTAGGTGGGCCTCCAAGTCCGAAACATATATACAATATATATGCCAATATATCCAATATATTTTCCTAACCATTTCCTCCGAATCAACTAAGCCTTGGCTTTGGCATAACAAGCTTAATGATTCCAGTTAAGCGGGAACCATTGACATGGGAAAGCTTCGTAATCAATGTCGATGGACAAGAAGTGATCTTGACTTTGGCCAACAAATCAAAACTTGGACAAGACACCGATATGGAACAAAGCCTTCATGATTCAAACACATCCGCGATTGACAAATGTCTTGACTTTGGCCAACAAACCAATGCCAATCTTGGATCTTGAGTAAGAATCACTCAATGGAAGGAAATATCGCTTAATATGTTTTGAGGGTTTTTTCACGTAAATTGGCAACCAATTTATTATCTTTGTTAAGTCTCATCATCATACACCCTTAAACATGCATTCTTAACACATAATAAGGCGCGAAAGTAAATTAATAACGATATGCGGATGGATATTTAACAACTTGTACCTAGAACAAACACTCGTTTTCCTCTCCCCGGCTAGCACTATTCTACTTCTACCCAATTACATAATACAATAATAGAAACCTCATTACATTGAGGGGAATTAGGTGAGAAGAGAATACAAAGAAATAATGAGATGATAAGGCTGGACACGCAGGTCCAATTTATAAATTCCAAATTTACACACACATTCTAAAATTGCCATTTCCCTTTAATATCCATCTGATATACGCTATTCATTCAACACATCCATGTATTAATTCATAGCATGGAATTCAATCAATCTAATCCAATTAATTAATCTTTGAATTATGTGATTCCAATGTTCAAACAACGATTTGATTTTGCGCGAGTCCAACTCGTTTGAGAATAAGTACTCAAAGTATGAATTCTTAAATTATATCGAACTACTCGTAAATCTAATTTAATTCGTATTCAATACTAATTCATATTTAATCCCAAATTAAAAAACTACACTTTTAATGCGCTTTAACGACTTAGATTCCAAATCTAATATAATCTAATCAGGTCTCAAAGCAAAACTAACATCCAATGTTCCTTTAATTAATGTCCGATGGGCTTTCAATTGATTTCATAAGGCATGGGCTTGGTCAATATGGGTCAAACCCAATTATCAAGCCCAATTAAGGAATCACCCTCATTTGCAAAAAAAAAAAAAACAATTTCGGCCCATAAGGCCCAATTAAACTTTTAAAGTCCATTTGTTATATTTGGACTTAATGGAATGATTTAGGCCCAATTTGGATCCAATCCAATTGGCCTAAACCAACTTGGCCCAACCAAGCCCATTATGCCCAAATACAAAAATTTCAAGCCCAATTCAAAATCAAGCCCTTAATCAAATTTTAAAATTTCAAATTTTATAATTCAATTAACCAAATGTAATACATCAATTAATTATCTAAATTAATATTTCCAAAATATAATTTAATCATTAATTATGTATCTATTTGTTCAATTTATGTCCAACATTTTTCAATCAAAAAATCAAGTCATTACATGCTAGTTTGGTCACGGCAATGGTTGGTTATTTTGTCCGATTTCGTTTTTCAATCCGATTGAATTTTAAATCAACATTTCCCAATCGTTTCAAGTCATCCAATGATCAACGAAACAAAAAATACCATGACCCTAGGGTAATAGTAACATTCGGCCAAGCCTATCAATGGGCAAAAATTTGATCCAATCAATATTTCATGAAATTGATCATATACAACTTCATAACATCATCATTCAAGCATACTCAATCAATCAATTTTATCAAAGCATGCTCAAAATGATTTTACCCAAATTTTACCCTAATTCATTTCATGCTCAAATTGGCTCTGATACCATTGTTGAGTTTCTAGGTTTAATCCCAAGATCAAATATAAGCATAGAAATGTGAATGAATAATCAAAGAAGAGTGGCGGAAACACACTTTCATTGAACGGGTTTGGATGTGTTGAGAAGCAAAAATTCCTCCAAGAACTCCTTACAAGATTCGGCCAAGGTGGAAGTAGAAGCTCCAAGCTTTTCCTTTGATTCCAAGCTCTTGAGTTGGTTTCCCTAACACCTCGATATGATTCCTTTGATATGTGTGCTAGCACTCAAAAATTGCCACAATTTTTGTTCTTGTTCAAGAAAAGTTTCTGCCAAATGAAGAACAAGAGAGGGAGAGAAAATTGCTTCCAATTTCGGTAATGGGAGAGAGTGATAAGGCTTGTGTAATTGTTTTCAAAAAACAATTAATTGATGTACCAAATTTTGGTTTGGTAAAAGTCAATCAAAGCTTGACTTTGGTGTGTAAAAGAAGTCACCACCAACTCCACCTAAACACATCAACCAAAAGCAACTTAAGGTGACTTGTGATGTGACATGTGATGTGACATATGGGCCCCACTCGATTCCAAATGCGAGTGGGCCCGCAAACACTCTCGGGCTCGGGTTCGCTAATTCCGAATTAACGAACTTTCATCGCGACGTAATTAAATCGAATTTAATTAATAATTATGCCTAGCAAAATTACTATTCATGTCACTAACGAATTAATTCTAAATTAACTCGTTTGCCCAATTTAAAATCTAATTTTATTCCGCGTCGAAATCTAATTTCGTTTAATATATCAAATATATTATTTTATCGATTAATTCCAAATTAATCTTTCTCTCTCTTCAAATAGTACTTTATCCCAGATAAAGTCTCTCCGCAATTAATCCCAGATTAATTATGCTCGAATCATACGTCATCGGCGAATCTTCGGGAAGCGACTCAAGAGATCCCTGGATATGTTGGTAGTAAATCCGGTAGTCGGACTATCCGAACACGTACGTACCAAGTACTACATTTTTACCGATTTACGTGACAAGATTGGCTTTTAGCAAAACGCCATGCCTACTCAATTCTCCAGAAATATTCTTAATGGAATATACGATCTATATCAGGCGTAATATACGAAGTATTGCGTATTGCGATCCAGAATCGGATGATCACATGCAAGGCCTGACGCTGGAATAGTGTCTACCCCGTACGAAGTATATATCGGATCACTAGCAACTAGTCTCTTTATTTTCAGATAATCATGACCTAGTCATATTATCCCGATGGTTGCAACCCTTAGAGAACCAGTTATGTATCCCTGCGTGACCATCATCTCCATATGACTGAAGTGATACTTCTGTCTTGACATCACATCCAATACACTACGATTCTCAATAAACCCAGAAAAGGCGTACACAGAACCTGTTAAAGTCCTGGACGTCCAAAACAAACGCGTATTGATTGTCGCAAGTATTAGCGATGCCAGTCTCAGGTTAAGACCAAATACACCTACCCTGATGCGGACTCCCATAGACACATAGTCATACTACCAATGAGATTCCGCGGGGTCTATCCAGAGCGAAGCTGTTTTTCGTACCATCGGTAAAACACCAACCTCCTATCACACTTGCATAAGTATCCAATACTTAACTACATGAGAATTATGATGTTACGCTTCCATAACACGCACAAGTGCAATACTAGTCTATTTTGCATTATCGATGTCCAGTCTCGATAATACTACGACTAGGGATATTTAATGATTAAACCTTTATTGATTGATACTTTCTCATATCATCTCAATCCGGAACTAATCATACGGACTTTCTGTAGGGGTTTTTAGGGGCTAAATCCGGTAACGCAGCGGAAGCGGTGAAAAATCCGATTTTCAGATTTCAAAACTTTTTCTCGGATTAATTAAATAAACATATTTATTTAATATTCCAATAATCAAATTATGAAATAAAATTCAATAAATCATATTTAAATGAATTTACCAAATTACACTTGCTTTGGTATTTTGTCCATTTTAGTCCGAAAATGATCTAATCAATTTTGAATGATTCTAAATCATTTCTAAGATGAACTTAGCATGTTCAAAACACACCAAAAAACCAAAATCCCCAAATTTCTTCATCAAGGCCGAGAGCCCCTCCAAGGAGCACAATTATGCACTTTGTGATTTCATGCATCAAAACACATCAAGATGCAATCCAATGAACATGAAAATTTATATGAATCATATACACATACAAATACACAACATATATGAAAAGCCCCAAATTTGGAATTAGTCATGAACCCTAATTTTCAATTTCCTCAAATTGGACAAATTAGACCAAATACATTAAATCAATCAATTACTTTAATCATCATTCTTCCATCCAATCCAAGTCTCAACACATGAAACAACTCAAGATCAAATCTAGGTCATGTAAGAGTGGTTCAACAACTCTAGATTAGCAACATGGTTTCCAAAACCTTAAAAGAAAGTTTACAACTACAATAGTCACAACCTTCCTTCACCATACATGATCAACACTTCAATCAAACTTCCATAAAAAAAACACAAAGAAATAAAGAAAGAAATAATCTAAGAACATCACATGTTGAAGCCTAAAACCTAAGGAACATTTTCCTCTCTAATAGCAAGTTTGAAAAACTTACTAAAATTCCAAGCTTTCTTTAATCTTTCTTTCTTTCTCAAGCTTTCTTTAAGGTTTCGTCAATGGAGTTTTCTTTTGTAAAGTGTATTAGGTTAAGTGTAAAGTGAAATGAAAAACATATATACATCTACCAAAAGTGCCTTGGCCGAATTTCACAAATTCAAAGACAAGTTTTGTAATTTCATTTTCATTTCAAGCTAATGTTATCAACTTGCATAAATATCTTAATACAACTTTATTAGATATTTATTTAAGTCAACAAGGCAACTAACATCATTTACTTAATATATCCTAATGTAAGATATTTATATTTTAATTAATTTAATCATTTAACAATTAAATAATTAATTAATTAATCAAATACAAATATATTAAATATATGTATGATATTTGCATTAAATATTAAAACATATATTCATTAGGATATAAGTCAAATAACTCATTTTGACTATTAATTAATGTGTATTTAAATTAATCAAGTATTAATAAATGTAAATACACAATAATTAAGCAAATGACTATCTAGTCTCTTTAGCACGTATCTTGCGTTTAACTTTAAACCTTTAAACGACTTTATAAATAATCAATATTATTTATTAATGTTGCTCTATGTCTCTATGAGTATGTTTCATTATTGAGACTCTCTAGATTCAGGTATATCCGTCACAAAATCTAATTTCGTGTCCATAATCAATCCACCCGTAGATTATGACGATCACGGATAATCTCGCTGAACCATACAGGTCGAGGTCATGGCAAATGTATAATTTCCTCCGTCACAGGTATCCGATAAATCCCAGAGATATAGATGTAAACGTCAAATCTCTATCGGGATTATCCAGTCGACTATTCCATTAGCAATCTCAAAAAGAATGTTTAGAACTAGCTTATAAACTTTACCACGGGCCCATGGTTTTATCTGATTGCTAATCATATGGACTACCTATGCTCTGGTACACATAACCGACGGATCCTATCTTGATACACATAGGACACCCTGAGGATCTATCTACACCCAACGAACAGGTGGAGGTCTGATCTAAATAGATCGGTGACGTGACTGCCGTGTAAGTGTAGAAGATGTCTCATGTGCCCACAATGGCATCTCAAGAATAAGAATCACAAGTGCTACTCAACCCAAGAAGATTTTTATTGACGTTGGTGTACCATCCATTAAGAATCTTCGGTGAGTCGTTCAGTGTCTATCCGTTATAAACACCTACACGTCTATACTAGTCTCCAAGACTTATGGTTCATGAGAAACCATTGGAATCATATATTCCAGCATACGACATGTACCGGTCTCAACGGATTTACTATACTGACCAAGTGGTGTAAACCTTGACCAGGAACTGTCTGAGAATGACAACGTCATGATACTTCTCAATGTCCGTTGCGACGCTATTGCAACTGTATCATGACTAATCATTCTAGGGTCATTACGTCTTTACCATATAGAAAGATAGATTATATTATAGAAACTGCATATATTATTCATAATAATAATGTTTTACAGAAGTATTCAAAAGAAATACAACCGAGAATTGGCGCTCTGAGCACCAACCCCAACAAAATCTCCCACTTGCTCTAGTGCCAATATCGATTGTATCTAATACCCATCGACTCCACGTGTTTATCAAACAACTTCGGAGGTATGGCCTTCGTCAGCGGGTCTGCTACATTATCTTCACTTGGTAACTTGCACACGACAATATCCCCTCGCGACACGATCTCTCGAATGATGTGGTACTTGCGTTCCACATGCTTCGACTTCTGATGGGCCCTCGGTTCCTTTCCTTGCGCAATGGCTCTAATATTATCACAGTATAACAGAAAAGCCGTTTTGACATCCATTTGCCAAATCTTGTAGTCATGATACGCAGCTATAGAAAGAAAAATCCGGATAGACTTAAGCATTGCCACTGGCGAAAAATTTTCATCGTAGTCGATGCCAGGTCGCTGCGTGTAACCTTTTGCTACCAGTCGGGCCTTGTAAGTTTCAACCTTATCGTCAGGCCCGTGCTTCCTCTTGTAAACCCATTTACAACCGATAGGAATAATTCCTTCGGGAAGCGGAATCAAGTCCCAAACTTGATTTTCATGCATTGAGTCTATCTCGGATTTCATGGCAGTTTGCCATTTCACGGAGTCCATGTCCAACATCGATTCTCTATAGGTGAAAGGATCTGTCTCTTCAACTAAGAGAACATCCAGACTCTTTTCTTGTATCAAATACAAGCGTTCAGGAGGTCTAGATATACCCTTTCCGACCTACGGAGTGTGTGTGTTGAAGGTCATTCATCTACTTGAACTTCAGGTTCCTCCGTTGGTTCGTTGTTTTCAGGTTGGACTTCATCAAGCTCAACCTGTCTATGATTACCACCTTCTGAAAAAATTCTACTTCTAGAAATTTTACGAAGCGAGCCACGAACACATTTCGATGCTCGGTATCATAGAACAGATATCCCCTCGTATTCGAAGGATATCCAACAAACCTAAACTTTTTCCCTCGAGGCGAAAGCTTATCTTGCTGAGTCACCCTGACATAGGCAGGACAACCCCAAACCTTAATATAATTAAGATTTGGTCTCCTACCGAACCATATTTGATACGGAGTCATAGGAACAGCTTTTGAAGGAATCTTATTCAAAAGATGTGCGGCTGTTAAGAGAGAGTAACCCCATAAGTAATATGGCAAATCTGTGAAACTCAACATCGATCGGACCATATCCAATAAAGTCTGATTTCTCCTTTCAGATACACCATTGTACTGTGGTGTACCTGGAGGAGTATATTGAGCGAGAATCCCATTCTCCTTCATATAATCCATGAACTCACCACTCATATATTCACCGCCTCGATCTGATCGAAGGTATTTAATATATTTACCAGTTTGTTTTTCTACTTCATTTCGGAACTCTTTGAACTTTTCAAAGGTTTCCGATTTATGTCGCATCAAATACACATAACCGTACCGTGACAAATCATCGGTAAAGGTAACGAAGTACGAATCACCACTGTGAGCAGTTTGACTTAGTGGACCACATACATCAGAATGTACGAGTTCCAGTAAGTTAGTGGCGCGGTGTCCAACACCAGAAAATGGGGCTTTGGTCATCTTACCCTGAATACATGATTCACAAGTTGGATAGGATTCAATGGTAAGATCTGATATCAAACCATTCCTAACCAATTGGGTAAGGCGTTAACGCCAATGTGACCAAGTCTCATATGCCAAAGTTCAGTATTATTAATTACAGGTAAACTACGTTTATTAACTCCAATATTTAATATATCTTTTGAAGTTTGCAATGTATAATGACCATGCTGGTTTGGACAACAAAGGATCTGAATATTATTTTTATCATATAAATACAAAGAACTATTCTTAATATTAATACAAAAGCCTTCTGTATCCAATACAAAAAGTGATATAATATGTGCGACACATCCCGGTACAAAATGACAGTCATATAACAAAAGTGTCCCATCCGGCAATGAGATCTCGCATACTCCCACTGCAACTGCATCCAAAGAGTCTCCACTCCCGAATCGCAACTGCATCTCTCCAGATTCAGTTTAATACTTTCCTTCAGCACCTGATGTAGAAGCTCTGTGTCTCCTCAGCTGGGCAATGTAATCAGGTCAGTTCATTTTCCAGTGCCCGACTTTGCCGCAGTGGTGGCATTTGTCTTCAGAAGCCCTTTTGGGC
Source organism: Zanthoxylum bungeanum (assembly GCA_019454045.1). NCBI lineage: Eukaryota > Viridiplantae > Streptophyta > Magnoliopsida > Sapindales > Rutaceae > Zanthoxylum > Zanthoxylum bungeanum. The sequence goes on along the minus strand of SKCR01031216.1, from coordinate 4,751 downwards.
TTTGCAATCTTCGCATGTTGTTGAGGACCAAAAGCCTTCTTCTTCTTCTTGCCTTTCTTGTTCTTTCCCTTGGACCATCCTTGGGAAGAAGCCGAAAGAGAAGTAGTTCTAGGAGGGCGAGTCGGTACTCCCTTCTTAAGGTCCTCTTCTGCCGTGAGCAACATCCTATGTAGTTTCTGGTAGGTACAGACAGTCCCGTGCATGTTGAAGTACATCACGAACTGGCGAAATGAAGCTGGTAGTGAACCAAGAATGACACTCCTACCGAGAATGTCATTCAAGATGAGATTATGTTGCCTCAATTGATCGATCAAATCGATCATCTGAAGAACATGTGGGCTAACACTTTGCCCCTCATCCAGACGCGCATGGAACAGTTCCATGGCGACTTTGTGAACAATCACTTGTTCTTGGTTCTCAAACGATTGTCTCAATCGCGTCATCATACTATAGGAATCTAGCATACCATAGTATTGTTGTTTGAGTTTCGGAGACAGTGAACTAAGGATGTATGATTTAACCCTTAAATCATCATCCTTCCAAGTTTCAAAAACTTGGCGTTCCTCCTCCGAAGCATCCGCACCCACTGCAAGGGGCAACGGACCCTCAAGAACATAACCTAGCTTTTCGGAATCGAGGACAATCCTCAAATCCAATTCCATGTCTACAAAGTTCTCAGCGCCTTTCAATTTGTTCGCATCAAGCATACGCGCAAACTGATTTGTGGATTGTGCCGCCATCGCCAATCTATCATATAGATCATGAAAAACGGTTAGCATAAATTAAACAGTTTCATATAATATCAAAAGCATAAACTAGATCATGGATTTTTAATCTAATATGCCCCTCCCTAAAATCATGCAATACTGTAATCCCAAAACAGAATACAAATATTTAATAATTAAATTAAATACTAATAGTGAAAAGTGGATCCCGTGAATATATTTCGGCTCACAGCATAGGCACGGTCTCGCCTACGTATATTCATCAGGTAGACAACTCATTTGTCAATCATTCACTAATGACTCCTAAGTATCCGGTCCTGGCCGTTTCTCGTTGTCGCTGCGAAGGCAGGCCCACAAGGAGACGTACCAAGGTTAAACTCGTCAATGATAAACTCAAGTTACTTACGTAATCCTGACAGCTAGGGCACGTTCAGAATTGCACCTTTTACTTGAATTTACCTAGTATCTGATATACATCCGGTATAAATAAATCTTTATCGGCTACATCCTCACAGCAGAGGCCACGGTCTCGGATGTAGTCACAAAGAAGTATTCATAAACCATATTTACAAGACGGACCTTATAACATGCATCAATACATAATTACATTCAAACCTTATTAATTAGGGATTTTTCCGCTAAGTGTCATACACCCTAAATCTAACCAATTTAGATCCTAATTAGCATGCATAAAATCAAGAAAACATGATTAAACATTGATTCAATGAAGGCTAATCATTTTAGGGGGCCTATAATCAGACTCGCTCTGATACCATTTTGTAGGGGTTTTTAGGGGCTAAATCCGGTAACGCAGCGGAAGCGGTGAAAATCCGATTTTCAGATTTCAAAAATTTTTCTCGGATTAATTAAATAAACATATTTATTTAATATTCCAATAATCAAATTATGAAATAAAATTCAATAAATCCTATTTAAATGAATTTACCAAATTACCATTGCTTTGGTATTTTGTCCATTTTAGTCCGAAATTGATCTAATCAATTTTGAATGATTCTAAATCATTTCTAAGATGAACTTAGCATGTTCAAAACATCAAAACACCAAAACAACCAAAATCCCCAAATTTCTTCATCAAGGCCGAGAGCCCCTCCAAGGAGCACAATTGTGCACTTTGTGATTTCATGCATCAAAACACATCAAGATGCAATCCAATGAACATGAAACTTTATATGCATCATATAAACATACAAATACACAACATATATGAAAAGCCCCAAATTTGGAATTAGTCATGAACCCTAATTTTTCAATTTCCTCAAATTGGACAAATTAGACCAAATACATTAAATCAATTACTTCAATCATCATTCTTCCATCCAATCCAAGTCTCAACACAATGAAACAACTCAAGATCAAATCTAGGTCATGTAAGAGTGGTTCAACAACTCTAGATTAGCAACATGGTTTCCAAAACCTTAAAAGAAAGTTTACAACTACAATAGTCACAACCTTCCTTCACCATACATGCTCAACACTTCAATCAAACTTCATCAACAAAAACAAAAAATAAATAAAGAAATCAATAATCTAATACTCACATGTTGAAGCCTAGAACCTAAGGAACATTTTCCTCTCTAATAGCAAGTTTGAAAAACTTACTAAAATTCCAAGCTTTCTTTAATCTTTCTTTCTTTCTCAAGCTTTCTTTAAGTTTCTTCAATGGAGTTCTTTTGTAAAGTGTATTAGGTTAAGTGTAAAGTGAAATGAAAAAACAATAATACATCTACCAAAAGTGCCTTGGCCGAATTTCACAAATTCAAAGACAAGTTTTGTAATTTCATTTTCATTTCAGCTAATGTTATCAACTTGCATAAATATCTTAATACAACTTTATTAGATATTTATTTAAGTCAACAAAGGCAACTAACATCATTTACTTAATATATCATAATGTAAGATATTTATATTTTAATTAATTTAATCATTTAACAATTAAATAATTAATTAATTAGTCAAATACAAATATATTAAATATATGTATAATATTTGCATTAAATATTAAAAACATATATTCATTTAGGATATAAGTCAAATAACTCATTTTGACTATTAATTAATGTGTATTTAAATTAATCAAGTATTAAATGTAAATACACAATATTAAGCAAATGACTATCTAGTCCTCTTTAGCACGTATCTTGCGTTTAACCTTTAAACGACTTTATAAATAATCAATATTATTTATTAATGTTGGCTCTACTGCTCTACGAGTATGTTCATTATTGAGACTCTCTAGATTCAGGTATATCCGTTCTGAAATCTAATTTCGTGTCCATAATCTATCCACCCATAGATTATGACGATCACGGATAATCTCGCTGAACCATACAGGTCGAGGTCATGGCAAATGTATAATTCCTCTGTCACAGGTATCCGGATAAATCCCAGAGATATAGATGTAAACGTCAAATCTCTATCGGGATTATCCAGTCGACTATTCATTAGCAATCTCAAAAAGAATGTTTAGAACTAGCTTATAAACTTTACCACGAGCCCATGGTTTTATCTGATTGCTAATCATATGGACTACCTATGCTCTGGTACACAGAACTGACGGATCTTATCTTGATGCACATAGGACACCTGAGGATCTATCTACACCCAACGAACAGCGGAGGTTCTGATCTAAATAGACAGTGACGTGACTGCCGTCTAAGTGTAGAAGATGTCTCATGTGCCCACAATGGTAGTCAAGTCTAAGAATCACAAGTGCTACTCAACCCAAGAAGATTCTTATTGACGCTGGTGTACCATCCATTAAGAATCTTCGGTAATTCTTTCAATGTCTATCCGCCTATAAACACCTACACGTCTATACTAGTCTCCAAGACTTATGGTTCATTGAGAAACCATTGGAATCATATATTCCAGCATACGACATGTGCCGGTCTCAACGGGTTACTATACTGACCAAGTAGTGTAAACCTTGACCAGGAACTGTCTGAGAATGACAACGTCATGATACTTCTCAAGTCCGTTGCGATGCTTTTGCAACTGTATCATGACTAATCATTCTAGGGTCATTACGTCTTTACCATATAGAAAGATAGATATATTATAGAAACTGCATATATTATTCATAATAATAATGTTTTACAGAAGTATTCAAGAAATACAACCGGAATTGGCGCTCTGAGCACCAACCCAACAAAATCTCCCACTTGCTCTAGTGCCAATATCGATTGTATCTAATACCCATCGACTCCACGTGTTTATCAAACAACTTCGGAGGTATGGCCTTCGTCAGCGGTCTGCTAAATTATCTTCACTTGGTACCTTGCACACGACAATATCCCCCGCGACACGATCTCTCGAATGATGTGGTACTTGCGTTCCACATGCTTCGACTTCTGATGCGCCCTCGTTTCCTTTGCTTGCGCAACGGCTCCAATATTATCACAGTTTAACGGAATCACATTCTCGATACTTGGGACAACTCCCAATTCTGTGATAAAGTTCTTTATCCACAAAGCCACTTTTGCAGCTCAGAAGCTGCAATATATTCCGCCTCAGTGGTGGAATCAGCTGTCGATCCCTGTTTGGAACTCTTCCAACAACTGCACCTCCGTTAAGGGTAAATAGAATCTAGATGTAGACTTCTATCATCAGGATCCGATTGGAAATCAGAATCCGTTATACCCGTAACTTGCAGTTCGTTTTCCTCCATTAAATTATTAACTTATCCTTAGTACCTTTAGATACTTTAGGATATGTTTAATGGCCATCAATGGTCATTACCCTGGATTGGACTGATATCGACTAGTTACGCTAACAGCGAAACTGATATCAGGCCTCGTACATAACATGGCATACATTATGCTACCCAAACACGAAGCATAAGGTTAGTTAGACATTCTAACCTTCTCATCTTCTGTTTTGTGGACACATCTTCTTAGAAAGATGTATCCCATGTCTGAACGATATGTTTGCTGTCTTAACAGTTACCAAAACTATACCGTTCCAAGATCTTATCTATGTACATTGATTGGGATAACCCAATCACCC
>SKCR01031215.1:0-16711 GCA_019454045.1 Zanthoxylum bungeanum | reverse complement strand
GCTGATGCTTTTCTGAAGCAGTATGTTACAGACTTGGAGATTGACTTGTCACTCCGTGATTTGGAGAACACTAAGCAGAAGTCGGAAGAAAGCTTCAAGGAGTATGTAGACCGCTGGAGAAGCCAGCTTCTGAAAATGCAGACTCGGCCCTCTGAGAAGGACCAAATCAAAATGATCATCAAGGGCACCAAGCCCCCTATTTATAGTAAGCTGAGGAGGATGACTTCGATGATTTCTGATTTTCGGCAGTTGAGGGAAACTGTCATGGATATTGAGGAAGAGGAGGCTGAAAACAGAAAGTCCTATGGCCAGAATAGGCGGACTTTTGGGGGGTATTCTGAGACTAAGCCAGCTACTGCCGAGGTCGCTACCGTCAAGAACCGGCATTTCTCTAACCTGGGGAAGCCGTTATCTAAGGTACTTGAGAAGTTGAAGGGACAAGGACTCCTAAAACCCTTAGAGCCTAAACCACTTCCAGATCCTATCCCACCCAACCTTAACCTAAGCTTGTATTGTCACTTCCATCAAAGGAGAGGCCAGGAAACTGACAGCTGCACCCGCCTTAGGCATGAAATCCAAAACCTCATTGATGCTCACAAAATACCTGACCCAGAAAGAGAACAACCCAACGCATACAGAAATCCCCTACCCAACTACATGATCAACTCCGGCCTACCCGAAACCCTTGTCCTTCAAACTCTCAACCACTCAGCTTCATCCATAGGAGTATGGGATGTCAACGGTGGAGAACCATAGGCCAAGAAAGAAGGCAATATTGCGAATGATGAAATCATCCCTCCTAGTTTATTTGATCATGCATTTTAATATAGACATTGACTTGGTCTACATGTTCGAATCATTTTCTTTAAAAAATAATAAAGACATTATTTCGCTGAATCTCTTCTACAATATGAGTATATTTGAGAAAAACATTCAAAATTGGCACTATGAAATCCAGTGATGTTTAGAACACGGGAAATCTTCGGGAACAACAACAGTACAGTCAGTTTCAGAAATGAATCAGTATCAGTTTGGGATAAGTCCCAGGGCCGAGGCCCGCATCAGTATCAGCTTGGGGGCGAGGCCCACATCAGTTCAGTATCAGTATCAGTCTGGGGGCGAGGCCCATATCAGTCTCAGTCTGGGGGCGAGGCCCATATCAGTCTCGGTCTGGGGGCGAAGCCCATGTCAGCATCAGCTCTGCCGGGTATGGCATTCTGGGGGGGTAGGGGCGAAGCCCACATTGGTTCAGTATTAGTTCTACCGGGTATAGTACTCTTGGGGCGGGGCCACACATCATTATCAGCAACGGTTCGAAATGGACCATCATCTCATCTCGCCGAAAATGGCACTCCGAAAATGGAGCACGGTTCGAAATGGACCATCATCTCATCTCGCCGAAAATGGCACTCTGAAATTGAAGCACTGTTCAGAAATGGACCAAGGAAGGCCTAACCCATCGGAATATAATACATATACATGCATACATGCATACATACCACATACATGCAATGTTTGTTTCGTGTTCGCAGGTTTATAACAGCAAAGACCATCTCATCAAGTAACGGTTCAAAAATGAGCCACAATCTCGTACAGCACAGTTCAGGAAATGGAGCACTTACAACAGACGCCGGAAATGGCACTCCAAAATGGAGCACTTACAACAGACGCCGGAAATGGCACTCCAAAATGGAGCACTTACAACAGACGCCGGAAATGGCACTCCAAAATGGAGCACTTACAACAGACGCCGGAAATGGCACTCCAAAATGGAGCACTTACAACAGACGCCGGAAATGGCACTCCAAAATGGAGCACTTACAACAGACGCCGGAAATGGCACTCCAAAATGGAACACTTACAACAGACGCCGGAAATGGCACTCCAAAATGGAGCACTTACAACAGACGCCGGAAATGGCACTCCAAAATGGAGCACTTACAACAGACGCCGGAAATGGCACTCCAAAATGGAGCACTTACAACAGACGCCGGAAATGGCACTCCAAAATGGAGCACTTACAACAGACGCCGGAAATGGCACTCCAAAATGGAGCACTCACAGCAGATGCCGAAAATGGCGTTCCAAGATGGAACACACACAACAAATGCCGGAAATGGCGCTCCAAAATGGAGCACATACGCGAAAGATGCCGAAGATGGCGCTCTAAAAATAGAGCACGGTTCGGGAATGAACCAGGGGGTCGCAGCACCTCACCACCAAATCAATGCAACTCAACACATGGTAAGTCAAGTGGCAGCTGGCGAGCCAGGTAAGTGAAAATGCATTGCATAAACTTTGATAGGATTGTCACTGTTGCACATTACACAAGTCCCATCAAAGTGGGGGCGACTGTAGGCATTGCATTTTCGCATGTGAAACCCGATTGAGGAGTCTTATTTGGAGACAACTACCTTTTAAGTCACGGATGCCGCGGGAAACGGATATCGGAAGGGGAAATTCAGAATAAGCAAGCTCACTGTCTTCGTTGGTGCTGCGTTCGTTACTTCGTTCGAACGGGAAACAGATTGCGGGCGTTCGTGTAGCGTTCGAGGGAGCGTTCGAACGGTGTCGGTAATTCTGGTTTTGCTGCTAGCCTCACACCCAGCCCATTTAGCTCCCCAAAGCCCATAAAACACATCCCAAATAAATAATTAAATATTAAATTAAATATTAACATTAAATAAAACATTTAAATCATTTACCAATTAAAATAAACAATTACCAACTTAAACTAAAATCATGCCTAAATTAAACAAATCACATACTAAATCAAAATACAATCATACCAAATTAAAATCAATCATAACCAATTAAAGCCAATCATATATTTGACTTCCTAATCTAATAAGATACTTACCAATATAAAATATTTGTATTCCTAAACCAACACAAACTAAATATTACAACTTCCTAAAGTAAAATATTTTGTCCCCCCCTCAATCCTTTGATTTCCTTGTTTAAAACTAAATCATATCCTAATTTAATGCACAAATCCCTTCCCTTGTAAACCCTAGCCATTCTCTATATAAACAACCCCTAACCAAGGCCATCAGGGGGTTCACACAACACAATTCACACCCAAGCTCTCTCGAAATCTCTCTAGACTCTCTCTACACACCCAAAACACATCCAAGAGAAAACACTTCATACACACACAAAAAGAAAACAAAGAAACCACCACAAGCCACCACCCTCCATAGCCGAACCAAACTCACCCATAGCCGAATTCTAAAACACGCCAAAACAACCTCCTAGATTACCTTGAAACAGTAGCCCAAAATCCTTAAAAAACAGTAACTTAGAAAACTACATAGATAACCTTAAAAATAATCACTTTTAATTGCACTAAGAACCCACACAACTTGGAATAGTTCTTTGAAAACATTGAAACAGGTAGCCCGTGCAGTGAGAGCAGCAAAACAGGAGCCGAATAGGAGCAGAACGGAGTTCGAACAATAAGCAAAGCAGCGAAGCAGTGAGCTAGGACGTTGAACCAGCGGACCAGAAAAGTCGCGGAGCCTTACCCCCCTTTCGATCTTCGTGGAACGTGAGTCCGAGAGACGGATTAAAAGGTTAGACCTGAGGGTATCTTTCACACTTGTTTTCCTTTTCCGCATTATTTATTAAGTATTTCTTGTATGATTGTAATGTTAAAATGTGTGTTGTGATTTTTGAGTATATAAATATGCATGAATTATGAGATGTAATATGTTGTGGGCATTGGATGAATGAGAGATGTGTCAACTCTCGCGGTATATCGGATGGAAACCCGGACATAAATTTCATAGCCGATTCCGAATGGACGGTAATATGATCTGTACTCGGGCCACAACTCCACGTACCGCTTGAGTAAACGGCACCATCTCTCTTTCGTTGTGTTGCTTTTTGTTTATTTAGTTTTCTCTTGAATTCAATATATTGTTTATCTTTGTATGATTCAACCAAGCGCATGGGCTTAGTGAGTTAGTCCAAAGGTCCTCCATTTGTGAGACAAAGAGCCGAAAAGGCCACCTTCGTGACACTACTTCGCCGCGCCGGTTGATGTATGTTCGGTTGGACGCAATACGTTCAATCGAGCATACTTAGTTTGATATTATTATCTTTATTTTCGTATGTATAAGTCAATCGAGCGCATGGGCTTAGTAAGTGTGATGTGGATCCCCTATGGGGAGGGGCTAAAAGCCCCCTTTTCCACAATGCTTTGCCGCGCCGGTTGACGTGTGTTCGGATTGGATGTGAGATGTGTTCAATCGGGCATACTTGGTTGATATGATTGGTTCAGTCTTGTACGTGTGACATGATGCGTATGGGCTTAGCATGTTGGTCTAAAGGTCCTCTCTTTGAGAGATCAAGAGCCCCAAAAGGTCACCTTTACGGCAGTGCTTCGCCGCGCCCCTTTATTTTCTGTTTATTGCATCCTATTTCATGCATCAGGTCCGTGTCCGTTCGAACGCGTTCACGAACGCAACTCGAACGCGCATAAATTTTGCCTTATCATGCATCAGGTCTCATTTCCGTTCGAACGCGTTTACGAACGCTACTCGAACGTGAGCATTCTGTTTCATTTCCGTTCGAATGCGTTTACGAACGCTACTCGAACGTGAGCATTCTGTTTCATTTCCGTTCGAACGCGTTTACGAACGCTACTCGAACGTGAGCATTCTGTTTCATTTCCGTTCGAACGCGTTTACGAACGCTACTCGAACGTGAGCATTCTGTTTCATTTCCGTTCGAACGCGTTTACGAACGCTACACGAACGTGCACACACTGAACTGAGTCTGTCTTATTATATCCATGCATAATTGCCTATTGATTGATCTTTCTTATGCAATGTGTCAATGTATTACAATTCGTATGCTTATGTCATGATAATATTTGAGTATTATTTCTTGCGGTATATCGGATGGAAACCCAGACGTAAATTCCGTAGCCGACTCCGAATGGACGGTAGTGCGGTCTGTACTTGGGCTACAATTCCACGTACCGTTTGGAAGAGTGCCAATATGTGTGCTTGTATGGTCAATATGTGTGCTTGTGTTTTCTTGAATGTAATATGTAAAATTGTATGTTCGTTGCTATCTTGATATATGTTAATCATGCAATTTTAAATATGAGATATATGTAAAAATGTACACATAAGTTTTATTTTGCATATGAGAATTTAGAAGCATGATACTCTTGGAAATAAGTGTTACTTAAGCTTAGTTAAATTATTACATGAATCCTTTCATTACAAGTGACATAAGTAAGGGACCATTCCGAACCCAACGGTTTGAGGTCTTCCCTTGCGAGGGGTGAGTGCGGCCTTAAATCTTTGTCCCGGTTCACACCGGGTGGCGACTCCATGTTATGTAATCCTTCCCAACTAGGCCGCGAGCCTAGGAACGGCGTCGCTCAGTTTCTGTGTCCCACACCAACAAATCACAACTTGGACAAGACACCGATATGGAACAAAGCCTTCATGATTCAAACACATCCGCGATGGATAAAGGTCTTGACTTTGGCCAACAAACCAGTGCTAATCTTGGATCTTGAGTAAGAATCACTCAATGGAAGGAAAACACTTAATATTTTATTGAGGATTTTTCGCATAAATTGGCAACCAATTTATTATCTTTGTTAGGTCTCATCATACACCCTTAATCATGCATTCTAAAAACATAATAATGCGCGAAAATAAAATAATAATGATATGCATATGGATATCACACAAATTGTTCCTAAAACAAATCACTCCATTTCCTCTCCCCGGCTAGCACTATTCTAACTTCTACCCAATTACATAATACAATAACAGAAACCTCATTAACATTGAGGGGAATTAGGTGAGATGAGAATACAAAGAATCAAGAGAGATAAGGCTGGACACGCAGGTCCAATTTAATAAATTCTAAATTTACAACAATTTCCAAAATTGCCATTTCCCTTCTAATATCCATCTGATATACATTATTCATCCAACACATCCATGTATTCATTCATAGCATGTTATTCCATCAATCTAATCCAATTAATTAATCTTTGAATTAAGTGATCATCCAATGTTCAAACAACGATTTGATTTACGCGAGTCAAACTCGTTTAAGAATAAGTACTCAAAGTACGAATTCTTGAATTATATCGAACTACAATTTAAATCTAATTTAATTCGTATTCAATACTAATCCTTTATTTAATTCCAAATTAAATAACTACACTTTTTAATGCGCTTTAAAGACTTAGATTCCAAATCTAATCTAAACGGGTCTCAAAGCCCAATTAACATCCAATGTTGTTTAATTAAAGTCCAATGGGCTTTCTATTGATTTCATAAGGCATGGACTTTGGTCAATATGGGTCAAACCCAAATACCAAAGCCCAATTAAGGAATCACCCTTATTTGCCAAGAAACCAATTTAGGCCCATTTGCTATATTTGGACTTAATGGAATGATTTAGCCCCAATTTGGATCCAATCCAATTGGCCTAAACTAACTTGGCGCAACCAAGCCCATTATGCCCAAATACAACAATTATAAGCCCAATTCAAAATTAAGCCCAATTTATTAAATTCCAATTTTCCAAAATTCATAATTTAATAAATCAAAGTGTTTAGCCATGATTAATATTTTAAATTAACATTTCCAAAATACTAATCTAATCCATTAATCATGCTTTTCATCATCAACACATGTCCAACATAATTGATTCAAAAAAATCATCTTATTTCATGCTATCAAGCTCATGGCATTCTAGGGTTTTTATTTCGATTTCGTTTTCAATCCGATTGAATTACAAATCAACATTATCCCAAGTCTTTAAACTCATCCAATGATCAAAAGAACAAAAAATACCATGACTTTAGGGTTTAGTAAGCATTCGGCCAAGCCATTTATTTGGGGAAAAATTAAATCAATTCATTTTTCATGAAATTGATCATGCATAACACTATGTTATCATCATTCAGGCATACTCAATCAATAAATTTTATCAAATCACGCTCAAATCATTTTTACCCAAATTTTAGCATAATAACCCTAATATTTTTCATGCTCAAATTAGGCTCTGATACCATGTTGGTTTCTAATATAGTCTCAAGATCATATTTGAACAATGAAAAGAATGAATACTCAAAGAAGTGAGGCGGAATCACACTTACATTGAATGGATTTTGAAGAAGATGAATCACCAAAGAATCTTTGATGAATTCGGCCAAGGTGATCCTTTGTAGAAGATGAATGAGCTCCAAGCTTTTGAAAGGATTCCAAGCTCCAAGGTTGGTTTCCCTATCACATTTTATGATCCTTTGATATGTGCTAGCAAGTGTAGAAAGAACATAATTTTCTTTGTTCTTGGTGGATGCTCACGGCAATGAGCAAAGGGTGAGAGAGAGTGTGTGTTTTGATTTTGTTTTCTAAAAACAAGTTATGCCAAAAGTGTTACCAAAGTTTTGTATATGGCTTTCAAAAAGTCAAAACTCAAATTTGGAGCCAAAATGGCATTAAAGGCTCTCAACAACCAACATCATGAATAATGACTAGTTGTCACTCACCAAAAAGGTGAATGGACATCCATCACTAAATTGACATGTGATGTGACGAGCGATGTGACGAGTGATGTGACTTGTGGCCGCACTTGATTCAAAATCGGAGTGGCCTCGCAAACACATATCGGGCTCGGTTTAGTTAATTCCGATTTAACGAATTTTCCGTTGCGACGTAATTAAATCAAATTTACTATTCACGTCGCTTACGAATTAATTCTAAACTAACTCATTTGCCCGAATTAAAATCTAATTTTAATTCCGCGTCGAAATCTACTTTCGATTAATATATCGAATATATTATTTTATCGATTAATTCCAAATTAATCTTTCTCTCTCTTCAAATAGTATTTTATCATAGATAAAATCTCTCCGTAATTAATCCAAGATTAATTATGTTCGAATCATATGTCATCGGTGAATCTTCGGGAAGTTACCCAAGAGATCCGTGGATATGTTGGCAGTAAATCTGGTCGTCGGACTATCCGAACACGTACGTACCTTGTACTACATTTTTACCAATTTACGAGACATGGTTGGCTTCTAGGAAAACACCGTGTCTACCCAATTCTCCATAAATATTCTTAATGGAATATATAATCTATATCAGGCGTAGTATACGTAGTATTGCGTATTGCGATCCAGTATCAGATGTCACATGCAAGGCCTGGGGTTGAAATAATGTTTTCCCTGTACGAAGCATATATCGGATTACAAGCAACTAGTCTCTTTAATCGGATAATCATGACCAAGTTATATTATCCCGATGGTTGCAACCAATTTAGAGTACCATTTCTATATCCCTGCGTGATCATCATCTCCATATGACTGAAGTGATACTTCCATCTTGACATCACACCCAATACACTACGATTCTCAATAAACCCAGAAGAGGCGTACACAGAACCTGTTAAAGTCTTGGACGACCAAAACCAAAGCGTATTGATTGTCGCAAGTACTAGTGATGTAAGTCTCAGGTTAAGACCAAATACACCTACCCTGATGCGGATTCCCAAAAACACATAGTCATACTACCAATGGGATTCCTCGGGGTCTATCCAGAGCGAAGCTGTTTCCGTACCATCGGTAAACACAACCTCCCATCACACTTGCATAAGTATCCAATACTTAAATAAATGAGAACTATGCCGTTATGCTTCCATAACACGCACAAGTGCGATACTAGTCTATTCCGCATTATCGATGTCTAGTCTCGATAATACTACGACTAGGGATATTTAATGATTAAACTTTTATGGATTGATACTGTCTCATATCTTATAATCTGGAACTAATAATAAGGACTTTTATCATTTATATATTTAAGTAATCAAATACAAAATGATAAAATGCAATTTCCATTGCTACATAATTAATTTGTACAAAAACCACAATGTCTTTTACAAATAGTGACGCTATGGGTCATAATTGTCTAACATTATCTACAGTTATGGTCCATTCCATAATTGTATGACGACCTTGATTCGGGATTGTTCATGGGATGAGATGGGAATGAATGCACCTTATATGATGTAATCATATATGACTGGACCCATACATAAATGAAATTCTTTTAATAATTTTGTTTCTTTGTAGGATATACAAAAGGCACAATAGGAGGTGTGTTTTATAATCCTCGAGATAACAAGGTATTTGTGTCGAAAAACGCCACGTTTCTTGAGAATAAGTATATGACAGACTTCAAACCTCAAATCAAGATAGTATTGGAGGAATTAAAATCTGATGAGATCAGTCAACCACTTGCGAGGATTGTTATTCCATAAAACGATGAGACCATATTTTCGAGTCAGACCATCTTACCACCTCGTTGTAGTGGGAGGATAATACGACAACCTTCTCGATATACACAAGGAGGTGAAGCAAAAGTTACTATCATTGATGATGGAAAAGATGACCCATTAATGTATTGATATGCCATGGAAGATATGACAAAGAGAAATAGCTTGAGACTATGAAACTTGAGATGGAATCTGTGTATTCCAACTCAGTTTGGGAGCTTGTAGATCTACCTGAATGAGTAACTCCTATAGGGTGCAAATGGATCTACAAGAGAAATAGAGGAGTGGACGATAATGTAGAGACACTCAAAGGAAGACTAGTGGCAAATGGTTATATTAATAAAGAATGAGTTGACTGTGAGGAGACTTTTTCACCAGTAGCCATGCTAAAGTCCATTCGAATCTTCCTTTCCATTACTGCTCATTAAAATTATGAAATTTACAGATGGATGTCAATACGGCCTTTTTGAATGCCTATCTTGAATAGACCATTTATATGGAGCAACCAGAAGGTTTTATAGGCAATGACGATCAAATCTCATGGATTTATCCAAAATCCTGATGAATCTTGTGTTTATAAATTCATCAAATATAAGTTTATGGTCTTTCTAATTCTTTATGTTTATGATATTCTATTTATTAGGAATAATGTAGAACTATTATCACAGATAAAGGCTTAGCTGGTTGAACAATTCCAAATGAAAGATTCGGGAGAAATAAGTTATATTCTTAGTATCCGCCTTATTAGAGATCATAAGAAACAACTACTAGGACTTTCTCATGAACTATATATTGACAATATTATTGTTAGATATTCAATGCAGATTCCAAGAAAGGTAATTTACCTTCCCGTTATAGAGTTGTTATTTCTAAGAGGCAGTGTCATTCGACAGCCTAAGAGGAAGAAGATATGAGACGAATTCCATATGCGTCGGATCAGACCAATAGATGATCATATACAGATTGATCTAAATTCTGAGTGTACTACGAACTTCTGCATGACACGCTATGTCATTTGATTTATAAAGGTGAGATCGATGTAGCAATCCCGATTAATAACTACGTATTTTTGGTAACATGGTTTGATATGTAGCTATGGACGTTTTACTAGATAAGGAATCCACCCATTCTTAAGAGATGTAGATGACTATCTTCCTTTAGAGTTGATTCAGTACTTGAATGATTAGAGCGTTCAAATCAAGATTTACAACGTAGTGCGCAGTTGCAACATAGTTTGTAATTGACATCATGAAGTGTCACTATAAGTTGTATATCCTTAAATTAAGTTCCTGGTCAAGATATACTGACACGGGTCGGTTAGTAAAATCCCCTAAGACCAGTACATATCGTATATCGGACTTGGTCTGATGATTTATCACAATGAATCATGAGTCTTGGGAGACTCGTATAGACATGTAGGTGTTTATTTGATAAACGCTGAACGACTCACCGAAGTTTTCCTAATAGATGGTACACCAACATCAATAGGAATCTTCTCGGGTTGAGTAGCATAATGATTCTTTGACTTCAGATACCACTGTGGATATATGAGTTATTCTCCACACTTAGATGGCAGTCATGTCACCAATCTATTTAGATCAGACCTTCACATGTTCGTTGGGTGTGGACTCATGCTCATGATATCCTGTGAGTATCAAGAAACACTACAAGAAAATGTACTTTTAGCGTCCAAACATTTAGCATCGAAATTATTTTCGACGCTAATAATAACTTTTAGCGTTGAAATTAATATTCGACGTCAAATGTCAAATTTTAGCGTCGAAAATAATATTCGACGCCAAATTGTCTACTTTTAACGTCGAATATTAAAAATGACGCTAAAAGTAGTAATTTTAGCATCGAATATTTTTCGACGCTAAAGGTTTTCAAATATTCCCATTATATTTGGCGTCGATAAAAATTGCGACGCTAAATATTTTACTTTTAACGTCGAAAATCACATTCAACGCTGAAAAGCTGACATTTAGTGTCGACTAAATTACGTCGCTAAAGGTTTATGATGATACCATCGACAGTCCGTTAACCTTTAGCGTTGAAATGTAATTTCGACGCTAAAAATTAGACATTTAGCGTCGAATTTAGGACTTCGACGCTAAAACTATATTAAAATATAGAATGCCACCAACCCTTCTTCCCCCTCTACTTTTTCTCTCATCCTCTTCAATCTCATCCTCTACAGTCTTACTCTCTCATCTGCAACCTCACAACTCTCCTACAAATTTTCAATAAAACTCTAATTAATTTTCCATAAGGTAATTCTTCTTCATATATCTTTATTATTTTTCTTTATATTTGCAAAAAATAATTATATATCTCACTTAAGTATTTCAGTTTAATCTTTGTAAAAAATTATATTTTTCATTTTTTATAATTATGTTTATTATATACTTTGTGTTAGTAGTTTATGATGAATATATGAAGATTAGTTAATTAACTAAATATATTTTATTCTGTAAACTAATTAATTAATCAACTAAATATATATGTGTATGCTTAAATAAATAATTAATGAATTGGTGATGTTGATGAGTGAAATATGATGTCTAATAATTATATTTTTATATTTAGATATTTGGCTGAAATGGATAGAAATTGGATGAGCTCGGTGGATAGATTGAGTGTTGAATACCGTAATGAAGTGTATGAGTTCATGGAATCGGCAAAGCAACACATTGATGTAGAAGGTCGTGTTTGGTGTCCATGTACAAATTATTTAAATAAGAAAAGGAAACGGTTAGATGAAGTTCATAATCATTTATACAAGCCGCGAATATCACCAATTTACCGTACGGGGATTTATCACGGTGAACAGTATAATTCTCAATCACAGTTTATTGATTCCAGTGATGGGAGCAGTATTTATAATCAACCTGCAAACGATGAGATAACCGATGTTTTGCATGACTTACAAGGTCCATAACTTGGTCATAGTGTTAGTGGTGACATACCAGTGTTAGGTGGAAATGATCAAAATTTATTTAGTGAACTACTTGATGAGGCAAAAAGAATTCCATTTGAAGGTGCTGGAATGTCGATCTTGAATTTCGTTGTGAAATTATTACACATTAAAGTGATCAACAGAATGACCAACAAAAGTATTGATATGATGCTAGACTTACTGGGCAAATTTTACCGTTGGAAGCGAATTGCCTAAGGCGTATTACGAGGCAAATAAAATGTTGCGTGATCTGGGAATGGGGTATGAATCCATTCACGCTTGTAAGTACCACTGTGTGTTATTTCGTGCCGAGTATGAATCACTTGAATATTGTCCGATATGTGGTGAAAGTCGGTACAAAGTCCATGGTATAGGGAAGAAAGTGCCTCAAAAGATATTACGATATTTCCCATTAACACCTAGGCTGCAGAGGTTGTTCATGTCACGACATACAGCGACTGACATGATATGGCATCATGAAAAGAGGATCGGTGTGGAGGGCATACTCAAACATCCTGTGGATGAAACTGAGTGGAAGGAATTTGATGACATGTACCCCCGTTTCACTGAGGACCCCCGTAATGTCAGGTTAGGTCTCGCCTCTGATGGTTTTAACCCGTTTGGGAATATGTACAACTCTTACAACATGTGACCCATTATTGTTATTCCATATAACTTACCTCCATGGAAATGTATGAATGATCCGTTCATGTTTGTGTCATTATTTATCCATGGTCCACGTTCCCATGGTAAAGATATGAATATTTACTTGAGACCATTGATCGAGGAGTTACAAACATTATGGAATGTGGGTGTGCATACCTATGATGTAGCTTCTGAGCAGTATTTTCAGATGCATGCCACATCATTATGGACCATTAATGATTTTCCAGCTTATGGTTCATTATCTGGATGGGTTCACATGGCATGTCTAGTTTGTGCGGGACAAACACCTTCACAACGATTACGAAATAAAATATGATACACAGGGCACACAATGGTCAACAAGAACCTCAGAGTATGCCCAGTCCATTGTCTGGATTCGACATACTTTGCCAACATCAACATCTCAGAGACAGCACACTAGGGAAACATCCTAATAATAGAGATAAAAATCGAAAATGTCAACCTGAAGAGTTGAATTGGACATGAAAGAGTATTTTCTTTGAGTTAAAATATTGGGGGAGTCTGAGTCTGCGACATAATTTGGATGTAATATATAGAGAAAAATATATGCGAGAGTTTAGTGGGCACACTCTTCAATATTTCGGGTAAGACGAAAGACATTGTAAATGCTAGATTGAACCTACAAGATCTTAGAATTCGCAGTGAATTGCATTTACAGGTCACTCCTCGAGGTCTTATTAAGCCACCTGCTAGTTACGTGCTAACTCAATCAGAGAGAAAATCATTCTGTGATTGGCTGAAAATGGTTAAATTTCCTGATGATTATGCATAGAATATGGACGTTGGGTCAGGGATGATATAATAATGGGGTTAAAGAGTCACGACTGTCATGTGCTTCTGGAGATTCTCTTTCCTGTTGGCATTCGACCTTATCTACCACCGAATGTATGCGACGTCGTACTTGATCTATGTAGCTTCTTTAAACAATTATGTCAGAGGAAAATAACCACATCTGTTATTGACGAACTTGAGCGAGGAATCTTGATAATCATGTACAAGATGGAGCAAATATTGCCACCGGCTTTTTTTGATGTGATGGTATATCTAGCCGTGCATTTACCTTCCGAAGCTAGAAAGGGAGGTCATGTCTATTACAGATGGATGTATCCCATTGAGAGGTACTATACAGTTTTAATTATTACATTCTTAAATTTGATTTTGCATTAAATTTATTATTAATTCAAATTTATTGTCATATCTGCATGGCTTTGGGACATTACAAACAATATGTGAAAAACAAGTCGCGGCTTGAAGGGTCAATAGCAGAGGCTGTTTTAATAAGTGAGGCAATAACATTTTGTTCGATGTACATGCAGAATATTGAAACTCATTTTAATCGTCGGCCATGAAACTATGATGGAGATGCAAGTAATCAGCAAGATATCATAATGTTTCGTCAAAATTGCAGACCGTTTGGAGCAGTACGTGTCAAATTACTAATATTTGAGGAAGCTCAACGTGCGCATTGGTTTATATTGAGTTATTGCGATGAAGTGCAATCGTACTTAACGTAAGTCTTGTAGGTGCATAAGTGTATTTTTTCGTCTTACATTAACGTAACTTATTTTTGAAGGGGTCATATGGCGAAAATCCTGTAACGCAGCAGAATAGTGGAAAATAAAAATTTTTCTATTTCAAAATTTTTCTCGGATCAATTAAATTAACTTATTTATTTAATTATCCAATTATCAAGTTCTGAAAAATTACACAAGAGATCAAATTTCTTAGTAATTACCGAATTACCCAAAACTTTATAAATTGATCATTTTAGTCCAAAAATTGTCAAATACAATTTTGGATGATTCTAAATCATTTCTAAAATGTTTTTCAACAAATCTAATGCATCAAAATCAGATTTCACACAAATCCCCAATTTTTGAGCTAATTGTCGTGCTACCCAAAATTTTCAATTAATTACAATTTGGTCCCTTTTGTTCAAAAAATGCCAAGATCAAATCCATCAACCTAAAATTTTACATGCAACATATTCATACCATAATACATCACATATATGAAAAGCCCCAAATTTGGAGTGGGTTATGAACCCTAAGTTTTCAATTTTACCAAATTGTCTAATTTAACCAAATCTTTAAAATCCAACACTTTAATCCATTCAATACTTCACCAAACAAGCCTCACCACTTTGAAATAACTCTAGAATAATTCTAGGTCACCAAGGAGTGGCTTACTAACTCTAGAATGGCAACTTTGATTTTTAAAGAATCAAAAGTAAGCTTTAAAAATAAGTTTAAGCTCACTTACATGCATCAATATTTCATCCAAGTTCTCAAACAAATAAACACAAACCATAAGAGAGGATAGAACAACCAAGCAACACAAAATGATGCCAAGCATGTTACAAACTAATTCATGTTGAAACCAATTAAAGAAAGACTTACAAAATTCAAGATTTTTCAAGCTTTATTCCTTTTACCTTCAAGCTTTTTCTCTCAACTCTTTTGTGTTTATTTTTATGTCTTTTGAACTTATGAAACCCTAAAATGAATCAAAACAACTTATACCTCTCACAATTGGCCTTGGCCGAATTGCAACTATGTCATAAAAAATAAATATCATAACTTAGGATATTTATATTTTTAATTGATTTAACAATTAAATAATTAAATAATTATTTAAATACAAATATATTAAATATATGTATTATATTTACATTAAATATAAAATACATATATATTATGATATTAGTCAAATATCTCAATTTGAAAATTAATTAATGTGTATTTTATAAAATCTAACATTAAATGTAAATACAAAAATTAGGAAATGACTATTGGGTCCCTTCACATGTATTTTACGTTTACCTTTAACCTTTAAACGACTTATAAATAATCAGTATTATTTATAAATGTTGCACTAGTGCTCTACGAGTATATTCATTAGCGAGACTCTCTAGATTTAGGCATATCCGTCACGAAATCCAATTTCGTGTCCATAATTTACCCACCCGTAAATTATGACGACCACGGATAATCTCGCTAAATCATACAGGTCGAGGTCATGGCATATGTATAATTCCTCCATCACAGGTATCCGGATATATCCCAGCGATATAGATGTAAACGTCAAATCTCTATAGGGACTGCCGTCGAGTTTTCTATTAGCAATCTCAAAAAGAACATTTAGAATTGAATTCTAAAATGTCTACCACGGGCCCATGGTTTTTATCTGATTGCTAATCATATATGGACTACCTATGCTCTGTACACAGAACTGACGAATCCTATCTCGATACACACAGGACACCCTGAGGATCTTGTTGAAATTTTTCTAAGGTCCCAAGATCAAACAAGACATGAAAACATGCGTGAATACACCAATGAAGATAGCGGAATACTTACATTGATCGGTTATGTCGATTTGAAGACGAATCAAGGCCAAAAACGTACTGCCTTTGTAAGCCCACTGCAGCAGTCCATGCTCACTGTCTTGGCAGTTTCGGGTCTCAAAACGAAGCTCCAAACTCCGTCGGATGAATCCCGCCTCCTGGGTGAACCTCCCTACCACCTTCGCAAGACTCGTAGTGTGCTAGCACTTGAATTTCCACCATGAAAATCCAACCCTTGCTTCCCTTTAGTGTCACGTTTTTCTGGTTCAAAACCAGTCCCAAAATTCTGTTTTGGGCGTGAGAGAGAGAGAGAAAATGTGAGAGATGAAATTGTGTTAAGTTATTAAAATGATTTACCAAAAATCAATTTATATTTATGCCATAATTTCATTAAA
>SKCR01031214.1:0-16650 GCA_019454045.1 Zanthoxylum bungeanum | reverse complement strand
CGAACGCGTGAGTGGACGTGGGCCCACTTTCATTTGGAAACGTGTGGGGCCCACATGACATGACACATGTCATTATATTTATTATTTTATTGATAATGCATTGCATGGTGATAGTGTATAATACACTCAAATGTAATGCAGGTGGAATTTGAGTGTTTGAACTCTAAGCCTTTGCATGGCTTGTGTCATAGATTTATTATTATTTAATAAATTTTATGGCATAAATATAAATTGATTTTTGGTATCAAAAATCATTGATAACAAAAAGAAAAATCTCTCTTCTCTCTCTCCTTGGCCGAAAACTGCATGCAGTTTTTGGTCTTCATCTTCTTCATTTTGGTTGCCAAAAAGCTTGAAGAAAGTGTGGTTGTTTGGAACATCTTCTCACATGCAAGGCTAGCACCTTCAAGGGATCAAAAGAGGTGATAGGGAAACCATCATAGAGCTTGGAATACACAAAGCTTGGAGCTTTCCACATCTTGTCTTCCTTGGCCGAAATCATCAACCTTGGAGCTTCCATCTTGGCTTGATTTTCTTCATCAACATAGCATTGTAAGTATGATCCGCCATACTTCAAAGTTAAATATATATTCATTTGTTGTATTTCACATGCTTAATCTTTCCTTGGGACATATTATAGAAACCAACAGGGAAACCAAGGACAAATCCCAAGATGTTTGTCTTCAGTGCGGACAGCGGGGTCACTGGAAGCGTGACTGCCGCGAGTACAAGGAAAGATTTTTGTCTTCAGGTATGTTTGTTATAGAAATAACATGACTACATCTAGTTTTTTAAAATTGGATTTTGATTCCGGTTGTGGTACTCACATTTGTACTGATGTGCAGGATCTGCGGATTAGCATGAGACTGGCTTTAGGAGAGATTGACCTCCGTGTTGGAAATGGGACACCAGTCGCCGTTTTGGCCGTTGGAACTTTTGTTTTAGAACTTCCCTCGGGGCATGTACTGAACTTACAGACTGTTATTATGTACCTAGTTTGACTAGGAATATTATTTATGTATCTATGTTAGCCCAATGTGGTACACTTTTGTATTTAGAAACACTGGGTGTTTTATGTATAAAAATGATATAGAAATTTTGCACTGCTGTTGTAAATAATGGTCTTTATATTTTGAATATAAACCAATCTCAAAATGTAACAAACAAAAGGCTTAAAGTAAGTCATAAAGATGAAACTTATATGTGGCATTGTCGTCTGAGACACATAAACAAGACTCGCATATCCACACTTTCGAAGAGTGGGTACTTGGATGAATTTGATCCAAATTCATATGACGTCTGCGAATTTTGCTTATTAGGCAAAATGCCTAAATCACCTTTTAGCGGTAAAGGTGTACGTGCCACCGAACTGTTAGCCCTTGTTCATAGTAACGTTTGTGGGCCCATGTCTAGCCAGGCTAGAGGTGGATATGAATACTTCGTAACCTTTACGGATGATGCATCGCGTTATGGTTATGTGTATCTTATGAGACACAAGTCGGAAACTTTTGAGAAATTCAAAGAGTTTCGACACGAAGTTGAAAAACAGACTGGTAAAAGTATTAAGACATTACGGTCGGACCGTGGTGGTGAATACTTGAGAAATGAGTTTCTTGACTACTTGAAAGAATATGGTATTCTTTCACAGTGGACTCCTCTCGGAACACCGTAATTAAACGGTGTGTCCGAACGAAGAAACCGAACCTTGTTAGACATGGTAAGGTCTATGATGAGTCGCACTGAGCTACCTATTTCCTTATGGGGATATGCATTAAACAGTGCAATAATTATTTTGAATAAGGTTCCGTCAAAGTCTGTTCAACAGACACCATATGAGATATGGACAAGAAAGAAACCGGGTTTCTCATTCCTGAAGATTTGGGGTTGCTGGGCATACGTCAAACGTTTGGAAGGTACCAAACTATAACCCAAATCAGATAAATGTCTATTTGTAGGATATCCTAGGGAAACCAAAGGATATTACTTCTATCACCCACGAGAGAACAAAGTTTTTGTTGCTCTACATGCGGTTTTCCTTGAGAATGAATTCCTAAATGCAGCGATAAGTGGGAGGAAAGTAGAACTCGATGAAAATCAAAGTGATACTGTTCCTGGCATAGAATCTTCAATGGAACATGAACAATCCATCAGGGATGAGACTGTACCACAATCTTCGAATACACAAGGACCGCGTACGTCGGAGAGAGTCAGAAAACAACCTGAGAGGTATGGGTTTCTGATTTCACCTCATGTGGATATTAATCTCATTGAGGAAGACGATCCGGCTACGTATGAGGAAGCGATACAAGATATTGATTCCGCTTTATGGCAAGATGCCATGAAGTTCGAAATGGATTCCATGTATACCAACTAAGTTTGGACACTGGTTGATGCACCAGAAGGCGTTAAGCTTATTGGTTGCAAATGGATCTTCAAGAAGAAGACCGACATGGATGGCAACGTACAAACGTACAAAGCTAGGCTTGTAGTGAAGGGGTATCGTCAACGACATGGTGTCGATTACGATGAAACTTTCTCACCCGTTGCCATGATTAATCCATTCGGATAATGCTTGCTATTGCTGCATATTTCGATTACGAGATATGGCAGATGGACGTCAAAATCGTTTTCCTTAACGGAAACCTGTTGGAGGATTTTTATATGCAACAACCTGACAGTTTTGTCGTGCCTAAACATGCAAACAAGGTTTGCAAGTTAAATCGGTCCATTTATAGACTGAAGCAAGCGTCGCGTTCTTGGAACCAACGTTTTGATGAGATCATAAAAGAATATGATTTCGTTCAAATGAAGATGATCCTTGTGTATACAAGAAGGTTAGTGGGATCGCACTGACTTTCATTGTCCTTTATGTTGACGATGTATTGCTTATAGGCAATGACATTCCCATGTTAAAGTCGGTGAAAGCTTGGCTTTCATTAAAATTCTCCATGAAGGATCTGGGAGAAGTTATGACAGGGGATGCTGTTTCAGTAAAGTAGTGGGAGTTATCAGTTTTCAATTTTTCAAATAAAAGTTATTTGAATTTAAATAAAATGGTGTTTGTGTTGGGAAATTCTACGGTCCCGAGGATCGAATAACAAGCAAGAAACAACATGTGAATACATCGAGGAAGTTGCAGAATACTTACATCGATCGATTGAGGCGATGCGTCGAAGAACAAAAATCTTTTTCTCCCTCCAAGGTAGTCACGACAGTGAGCTGAAAAGTGTCCTCAATTTTCGGCCATGGTCCTCCTCCAAGCTCCAAGCTTCTCCAATGGTGATTCCAAGCTCACAAGTGGGTTTCCCTATCACCTTTGTATGTCTCCATTGTGTGCTAGCACTCTTGATTTTTGCCACAAAAATCATCAATTGCTTCTCCTCTTCATGTCTCGAAAAGTGCAGAATTTTGAAGAGGAAATGGCCCTAGGCCGTGAGCAAAAGAGGAGGGAAGAAGAGAGAGATGTGTGGTGTGTTAAAAAAAATGTATTAGTTATTTGTTTTCAAAAAACAAATAAACATATACCAATTTTACTTTGCCAAAAAGTCAAGCCATTAAAGCTTTGCCAACCACTACCACTATTCACATCACTCAATCAATCAAGTGACAAGTTGTCACATCACTCAAAGTGACTAATGATTGGATGCTTGATGTGACTAATGATTTGACGCTTGATGTGACTTGCAGGACGCACTTGAATTCGAAATGCGAGTGCGCTCGCAAACACTCTCGGGCTCGGGTTCGCTAATTCCAAATTAACGAATTTTCCATTGCGACGTAATTAAATAATTATGCCTAGCAAAATCACTATTCACGTCGCTAATGAATTAATTCTAAATTAACTCGTTCGCCCGAATTAAAATCTAATTTTAATTCCGCGTCGAAATCCAATTTTGTATAATATATCGAATATATTATTTTATCGATTAATTCCAAATTAATCGTTTTCTCTCTTTAATTAATATTTTATCTCAGATAAAATATCTCCGTAATTAATTCCAGATTAATTTTCTCTCTCATCTAATTAATCCCAGATTAATAAAGTGCGAGTCATACGTCATCGGTGAATCTTCGGGAAGCGACCCATGAGATCTCCGGATAAGTTGGCAGTAAATTCGGTTGTCGGACTATCCAAACAAGTACGTACCTAGTACTACGTTTTTACCGATTTACAAGACAATGTTGGCTTCTAGCAAAGCGCTATGCCTACCCAATTCTCCAGAAATATCCTTACAGGAATATGTGATCAATATCAGGCGTAGTATACGTAGTATTGCGTATTTCGATCCAGTATCGGATGTCACATGCTAGGCCTGGGGCGGGAATTGTGTCTGCCCCGTACGAAGCACATATCGGATCTCTGGTAACTAGTCTCTATAATCGGATAAACATGACCTAGTCATTTCATCCCGATGACTGCAATACATAAGAGAACCAGTTTCGTATCCTACGTGACCATCATCTCCACTATGACTGGAGTGATACTTCCATCTTGACATCACACCCAACACACTACGATTCTCAATATACCCAGCAGAGGCGTACACAGAACCTGTTAAAGCCCTGGATGACCTAAAACTAAAGTATATTGATTGTCGTAAGTATTAGCGGTGCAAGTCTCAGGTTAAGACCAAATACACCTACCCTGATTCGGACTTCCATAGACACATAGTCATACTACCAATGGAATTCCGAGGAGTCTATCCAGAGCGAAGCTGTTTCCCGTACCATCGGTAAAACACAACCTCCTACTATACTTGCATGAGTATCATATACCCAAATATACGAGAACTATATCGTTGTGCCCTCACAACGCGCACAAGTGTAATACTAGTTTTTTACGCATTATCGATGTCTTATCTCGATAATACTCTGACTAGGGATATTTAATGATTAAACCTTCGTGGATTGATACTGTCTCATATCATCTCAATCCAGGAACTAATCATAAGGACCTCCTATCATTTATACATCTTGGTGATCTAATCACAAATGATAAGAGAGCAATTTCCTTTGTCACATAGTTAATTTGTACAACAACACCATGATCTTTACAAATAGTGACGCTATGGGTCATAACTGTCCAACAGGTTGTTTCTATTTTGTCATGGAAATTTGATTTCTATTGCAAAACTATTTGATGATGGTTATTCAGTTTCTTTTAATAGCAATTTGGTTATTATTGGTAGAAATGGATTAACTATATGCACAGGAAACTCAGAAAATAACTTGTATGTGTTAAGACCGTTAACACATAGGTCACTACTCAATGCTGAAATGTTTAAGGTTGAGAAACCTAAAACTAAACGGCCAAAGATTTCTCACGATGACACATATCTATGGCATCTTAGACATGGTCATATCAACCTTGACCGGATAAATAGATTGATAAAGAACAGAGCCTTAAACCAGTTAAAGCTCGGGACTTTACCAGTTTGTGAATGTTGTTTAGAAGGAAAAATGACCAAGAGACATTTTACTGGAAAAGGTATAAGAGCCAGTCAACCACTTGAGCTAATACTTTCGGACGTTCGCGGACCGTTGAATGTAAGAGCCTGAGGTGGTTATGAATACTTCGTCACATTCATTGACAATTATTCAAGATATGGGTATGTATACCTAATGCATCACAAATCATATACTTTTGAAAAGTTCAAAGAGTATCGTACTGAGGTTGAGAACCAATTAGGTAAGACAAACAAAGCTCTACGATCAGATCGTGGAGGGGAATACCTCGACAGAGATTTCGAGGAATTCTTAGTTGAGCATGAGATTGTATCCCAGCTCACAGCGCCTGGAACACCACAGCAAAATGGTGTTGCAGAGAGGAGAAATCGGACCCTACTATACATGATAAGATCTATGTTTAGTTATAGCTCACTACCTAGTTCGTTCTGGGGATATGCACTGCAAACTGCAATGCATATCCTTAATGTAGTTCCATCTAAGTTTGTTCGTAAGACTCCCTTAGAGTTGTGGAATGGTCGTAAAACTAGTTTACGACATTTCCGCATATGGGGGTGTCCAACACATGTGCTGAAGAATAAGACCACAAAATTGGAGCCACGTTCTCAGGTGTGCCTATTTGTAGGCTATCCTAAGGAGACTAGGGGTGGATTTTTCTACAGTCCTGATGATAACAAAGTATTTGTATCGACAAATGCTACGTTTCTAGAGGAGGACTATATGAGGGAGTTCAAGCCTCGAAGTAAGTTGTTACTCGAGGAGTTACTTGCTGGTTCGACCAGTAAGCCATCATCAACGAAAGTTGACAAATACATAGCACCTTTGACATCTGAGAGTCAGATGCAAGCTCTTCAGAATGATCTACCGCCTAAACGCAGTGGGAGGGTTGTACGACAACCCGATCGCTACCTTGGGGTTGGAGAGGCACAAGTTGTCGCATCCAACGATGGCGTAGATGATCCATTGACCTATCGTAGTGCAATGAATGATTTTGACAAAGAGGAATGGCTGAAAGCCATGAACCTAAAGATGAAGTCCATGTACTCCAACTCAGTCTGGGAACTTGTAGACCAACTTGATAGGGTGAAACCCATAGGTTGCAAGTGGATCTACAAGAGGAAGAGGGGATCAGATGGGAAGGTACAGACCTTCAAGGCTAGACTAGTGGCCAAGGGTTATACCCAGAAAGAGGGAGTTGACTATGAGGAAACTTTCTCGCCAGTAGCTATGCTTAAATCCATCCGCACTCTTCTATCCATTGCAAAAGGTTTGCCGGCTGCAAAGGTCCTTTTATGGACTCAAGCAGGCATCTCGATCTTGGAATATAAGATTTGATACAACGATCAAGTCTTATGACTTTGAGCAGAATGTTGATGAGCCTTGTGTATACAAGCACGTCATTGACGGGAAGGTTGTTTTTTTTCTTATTTTATACGTCGATGATATTTTACTAATTGGGAATGATGTAAAGATATTTATCAGACGTGAAAACCTGGCTAGCTAATCAATTCCAAATGAAAGATTTGGGAGAGGCCAGTTATATTCTTGGGATTCAGATACTTCGGGATCGCAAGAAAAGACTGTTAGCTATGTCTCAGGCATCCTATATTGACAAGATCCTTGTGCGATTTAGGATGCAGAATTCCAAGAAAGGCAATCTGTCTTATCGGCATGGAATTCATTTGTCAAAGGAACAGTCTCCTAAGACACCTCAAGATGTTGAGGAAATGAGACATATCCCATACGCCTCAGCAGTTGGTAGTCTCATGTATGCTATGTTATGCACGAGATCAGACATCTGTTTTACAGTGGGAGTAGTCAGTAGGTTTCAGTTAAACCCAGGATTGGATCACTGGGTGGCTGCGAAATACATTCTCAAGTATCTTAAGAGAACGAGAGATTATATGCTCATGTATTCCGATGAGGATATGATCCTAAGGGGATATACAGACTCTGATTTTTAGACAGATGTCGATTCTAGGAAATCTACATCTGGATCAGTGTTCACCCTATGTGGTGGGGCCATAGTATGGCGGAGTATAAAGCAATCTTGTATTGATGACTCCACCATGGAGGCTCAATATGTAACAGCTTGTGAAACAGCTAAGGAAGCAGTCTGGCTCCGTAAATTCTTGGGAGATCTGGAAGTTGTTCCAGATGTGGATAGACCACTCACACTCTATTGTGATAATAGTGGTACGGTGGCAAACTCCAAAGAACCAAGAAGCCACAAGAGGGGAAAGCATATAGAGAGGAAATATCATCTCATCAGGGAGATAATGCAGAGAGGAGACGTTACTGTCACAAAGATTGCATCCGCAGAGAACATGGCTGATCCGTTTACAAAGACCGTGCCGGCTAAAGTTTTTGAAGGTCACCTAGATGGTCTAGGATTACGTGACATGTCCCATTTACTCTAGTGAAAGTGGGAGATTGTTGGAATGTATGCCCTAGAGCTATATGTGATGTAAACGGTTTTATGTGTTTTGAAATAAAACGATGCATTATTCATTTATCAAATTGTTTGTTTAATTTTCGCATATTATATATCATCTTAAATACCCTAGATTTCTTATGTGCCTTCAGACTTAGTGTATGAGTGTCATACACAAGAGGATTTAAGTTTGAAGTTAGTAATCTTAAACAGTTCATAGAGAGCAAACAAAGCGGGTACTTTGTTTGTGGTTTACCTATAGCTGCGGTCCATTCTATATTTGTATGGCGATCTTGATCCGGATCGTCCATGTAGAGACATGAGAATGGAGGCACCTTGTATGATGCGATCATATAGGACTGGACCCATATGGAAATGACATTCTTATAATATCTGTTAAACTAAGAAAGTCATTTCGATCTACTAGATGGTCATATATGGTTTGATCTTAATCCTGAGTGTACTACGAACTCCTGCATGGGAGGCTATGTCCTTTGATTTACAAAGGTGAGGTTGGTGTAGCAGTCCCGGCCAATAACTACGTATGTTGGGGGCATGGTCTGTTTTGTAGCTGGGAACGTTTTACATAGACATGAAGTTCACTCATTCTTACGAGAAGTAGAGGAGTATCTTTCTTAAGGGTTGATTTGGTGCTTGAACAATTTGAGCGCACAAGTCTTTCTATTACGAATAGAAAGATTAAAATTCATAATAGTTATGAATAAATCGTTCATTAGAGAATCAATGGTACTTAAGGTAAAAATAATTAGAGGGGTATAACGGACATTATGACCCGGCTCTAATTATGAGATACTCGTGAATGGTCAATTCGTATGTAATGACTATATTGACAAGATCTTTGTGCGATTTGGGATGCAGAATTCCAAGAAATGCAATATGCCTTATCGGCATGGAATTCATTTTTCAAAGGAACAGTCTCCTAAGACACCTCAAGATATTGAGGAAATGGGACATATCCCATACGCCTCAGCAGTTGGTAGTCTCATGTATGCTATGTTATGCACGAGACCGGACATCTATTTTGCAGTGGGAGTAGTCAGTAGGTTTCAGTCAAACCCAAGATTGGATCACTAGGTGGCTATGAAACACATTCTCAAGTATCTTAAGAGAACGAGAGATTATATGCTTGTGTATTCCGGTGAGGATATGATCCTAAGGGGATATACTAACTCTGATTTTCAGAAAGATGTCGATTCTAGAAAATCTACATCTGGATCAGTGTTCACCCTATATGGTGGGGCCAGAGTATGGCGGAGTATAAAGCAATCCTGTATTGCTGACTCCACCATAGAGGCTGAATATATAGCAGCTTGTGAAGCAGCTAAGGAAGCAGTCTGGCTCCATAAATTCTTGGGAGATCTGGAAGTTGTTCCAGATATGGATAGACCACTCACACTCTATTGCGATAATAGTGGTGTGGTGGCAAACTCCAAAGAACCAAGAGGGGAAATCATATAGAGAGGAAATTCATAGAAACCTGGCAGATCCGTTTACAAAGTCCTTGTCGGCTAAATTTTTTTGAAGGTCACCTAGATGGTCTAGGAATACGTGACATGTCTCATTTACTGTAGTGCAAGTGGGAACTTGTTGGAATGTATGCCCTAGAGCTACATGTGCTGTAAACGATTTTATGTGTTTTGAAATAAAACGATGCATTATTCATTTATCAAATTGTTTCTTTAATTTTCGCATATTATATATCATCTTAAATACCCTAGATTACTTATGTGCCTTCAGACTTAGTGTAGGAGTGTCATACACAAGAGGATTTAAGTATGAAGTTAGTAATCTTAAATAGTCCATAGAGAGCAAACAAAGCAGGTACTTTTTTATGGTTTATCTATAGCTGCGGTCCATTCTATATTAGTATGGTGATCTTGATCCGGATCGTCCATGTAGAGACATGAGAATGGAGGCACCTTGTATGATGCGATCATATAGGACTGGACCCAGATGGAAATTACATTCTTATAATATCCGTTAAACTAAGAAAGTCATTTCAATCTACTAGATGGTCATATGTGGATTGATCTTAATCCTGAGTGTACTACGAACTCCTGCATGGGAGGCCATGTCCTTTGATTTACAAAGGTGAGGTTGGTGTAGCAGTCCCGAACAATAGCTACGTACTTTGGGGGCATGGTCTGTTGTGTAGCTGGGAACGTTTTACATAGACATGGAGTTCACTCCTTCTTGCGAGAAGTAGAGGAGTATCTTTCTTAAGGGTTGATTCGGTGCTTGAACGATTTGAGCGCTCAAGTCTTTCTATTACGAATAGAAAGATTAAAATTCATAATGGTTATGAATAAATCGTTCATTAGAGAATCAATGGTACTTAAGGTAAAAATAATTAGAGGGGTATAACAGACATTATGACCCGACTCTAATTACGAGATACTCGTGAAGGGTCAATTCGTATGTAATGACTATATCGATGGACACCGACTTGGTTCGGCTTAATATATCATCTGTGGCAACGAGAGTGCAACTTCAGGTTTTTAGTGGAATAACCCGGAGTTAATAATTCAAAATATTTAATTAAGAGCTTAATTAATATTTCGAGATTATTGGAGCTCGGAACCGTTGGTCCATTTGGTCCCCGTGCTAGCTCGATATACTATAGCGGATTTAGTATAATTGGATAGTCCAATTATATACTCACAAAGGTATAAATATTATTAATATGATTAATAATATTAATTGTCACACTTGAAACTATATATTAAATTTTAATATATTGTTTTATTAAATATAAGATATTTGAACACATGTTATTTAATTATATTATATATAATTAAATGAAAGGTTAAGTTTCTAATTTCCAAATTTTGGGTTTTGGAAACCCTTGGATTTAATTTGGAAGTTACAAATTGTTAAATGGCATTTAACCATTTTTTATTTTGTAACATCTTTTCTATTATGGAAAGTAAATATTAGTGTTACAAAATTTTTATTTCTTTTACATGTGTGGCTGATTTCTTCATGAAGAAAAAGGGAAGAGTTTTATTTGTTTTGACAATTAAATCTCTTATTTGGATGTTACATTTTTTGAAAGGTAATTACATATTTAATTTTTATAACATCTCTTTATTATGGTAATTAAATATTAGATGTTACAAAATTGAATTAAAATTCCATCCCTTGGCCGAAACTTGCTAGGTAGGAAAGCTTAGGGTTTGTTTTATTTTGTAAAATTAAAACCCTAAGTATAAAAAGAAAAATATGATTTTTCTTTTGTCCCTCTCTCATTCTTGGAACCCTAGCCATCCTCTTCTTCTTCTCCATTCTCTCAAAAGTTGAGAAACTCCATTGAAGAACAAGAAGAAGAAAAATTAAATATTAAGTGTGATTAAAATCTCTAAATCGTTTAGGGATTTATTTTGTGAGTGTAGCCCACACTACTTTCCGTTGGTTACGAGTCATAGCACGGAAGACTTTGTGGTGTCGAACAAATCAATATCATTTTCTAATTTTATAGGTCACGGCATTGAGGGTTGGTTTACCTCATTGCCGCAACTTACTTGTGTGACTCGGGGCTCATTTGGTTTTCGTTTTAATTCGAAACTTTTGGGAAACACTTGGGGACATTTTGGGGCTGAGTTGGGACTGTTTTTGAGTGGAAAAAATCAGACCTAAAACATCACAGCAGGTCACGCAAATCAGGGGTTGTTTTGGGTGCAGTTCAGGTGTGTAACGGGTCCAAAACAGTTTCGTTATTTCATTGCAGTTCCAGGGGCAGTTCGGGGACTGTTTTGGGGGTATTCCGAGGCTGAAATCTTGTTCGAAACAGAAGAAAAATTTCAGTATACCCACGGGTTGCATTCGGCTAAAGGAAGGGGAAATCATAAAAAATTTTCAAGTCCGATCCGTGTGCCTAAGTCGCTTCCGCTGCACGAGGAAAGCGTTTCCTACATAAAGTAGTAGTGGTAAAAGTGGATCCTTTAACCCTAGCATTTTATTTTATTGTAATTTTACTTTTCAGTATTGATGAGTGGTAATTATATCACTATTTCTCACTCATTTAACTTAATATTTTGTA
Source organism: Zanthoxylum bungeanum (assembly GCA_019454045.1). Taxonomy (NCBI): domain Eukaryota; kingdom Viridiplantae; phylum Streptophyta; class Magnoliopsida; order Sapindales; family Rutaceae; genus Zanthoxylum; species Zanthoxylum bungeanum. The sequence goes on along the minus strand of SKCR01031214.1, from coordinate 4,690 downwards.
TAGTTTCTTGAGCTTTGTGAATATTTTGATGTGTTTTGTGTTATTTTGTAGATAAATAAAGTTTCAGGACATTCTGGAGGTGATTTGGGACCAAGACAGTGAAAAACTGAGAAAATGGCATTTTGGTAATTTGGCCGCGTCGCGACGCGCACCATAATTGGAACTTGAACTTAATGAATCCAGATAATTTGGTTGGCATAGACATATGGTTCAATTGGGTTAAACTGGGTATTTGCGTCTGACCATCGAAAGAGGCTTTTGCATAATTTAGTGTTCCAGGTTAGTAAACCGATTTATTACACAACCATGAAATAACCACTTCATCTTTTAAAAGATATTAGAAAGATTCACAACCCTAGATAGTTTTTAATATTAAATTTTCTTAAACCTACTTTTGTGCAATTTTATTTACTTGTTTTTAAATTTAGAATCATCACCATTTCAAATCAATCAATCAACCTGTTAGATACTAGTAATCATTTGACCTAATAAAATTAATAGATTAGGTATTAAGTCCTCGTGGGATCGATACTTTTTATACTACTTGAACGATACGTACGCTTGCGTTATACGCGTGTGTTTACGCCGGTCAAGTTTTTGGCGCCGTTGCTGGGGACTTATTTATCTTTCACTATTAGTTTTAAGGTTAGATACCTTTACTTGTATCAAATTTTGTTTTTACTTATTGTTTTTATTTTCTTGTGTTTCAGGTTCTCAGAAACTTCATGAGACGAACCAAAAGCTTTGAACTTCGACCTCTTGACCCAGAAATTGAAAGAACCATCAGACAGTTGAGAAGGGAAGGCGAGAAGCCCAAGAAGCTTTAGTCAACATGGAACCTGAACCTTTGGAAGTTGCACCACCAATTCCCATTCGAGACAGAACCATTCCGGTGGTTGACAGACTCATTTCATGTATTGTACTTCCTCCCTTACCAGCAAATGCAGGTGACATCAAAACATGCATTCAGATGATTCAGCAGTCAGTTCAGTTTGGGAGGAATGCAACTGAAGATCCTAATGACCACATCAGCAACTTCCTGGAAGTTTGTGGTACTTTCAATTACAACCGAGAAGCTGAAGAAGCAATGAGACTGCATGTTTTTCCATACTCCTTGAAGGACAGAGCTAAAGCTTGGCTACATTCACTACTAGCAGGTTCCATCACAACTTGGAACATTTTAGCCACCAAATTTCTTGCAAAGTACTTTCCACCAGCCAGAACTGGAAAGCTAAGGAATGACATCACATCCTTTGAACAACAAGACTCAGAAACTCTCTACGAAGCTTGGGAAAGGTACAAAGATTTGCTCCGGAAATGTCCTCACCATGAGATTCCAAAATGGCTTCAAGTCCAAACATTCTATAATGGACTTTCTGGAATAATGAGAACCACAATCGATGCTGCTGCCGGAGGAGCTTTAATGGCAAAATGAGAAGATCAAGCCTGAGACCTAATCGAAGAAATGGCCAACAACAATTCCTTGTGGCCAACAGAAAGGAGCATGATCCAAAGAATTGCAGGAATTTATGAAAGTGGAGCCAATACAGCAGTCAACGCCAAGCTGGATCAGATATGCAAATTCATGGAGACTCTTTCCACTGGATCCACAAGTTCACCATATGGAGGAGCACCAGAGCCGAACCAACTTGAAGAGACGGTGAATTTTGTCAACAATTTCAACAGACAGGGGAACAATCCATATTCCAACACCTACATCCCAGGGTGGAAGGAATCATCCCAATTTTTCATGGAGCAACAATTCAGGACAAAAGAACAATCCACCACCTGGATTCCAACAGCAGAACTATCCACAACCTGGATTCCAGCAACAGAACAAAGTCCATGAGCAGGCAAATGAACCATGAATATCAGAAGTGCTGGCTCAGTTAAAAAAGTACGATGCTATGTTTCAGAACCAATATGCTTCCATCAAAGTGTTGGACAAAATGACCCATAGCGTCACTATTTGCACAGATCATTTTGTTGTTGTAGCAAATTAACTATGTGACAAGGAAATTGCACTCTCATCATTTGTGATTAGATCACCATAGATATATAAATGAAGAGAGGTCCCTGTGATTAGTTCCTGGACTGAGAATGATATGAGACAGTATCAGTCCCCGAAGGATTAATCATTAAATATCCCTAGCCGGAGTATTATCGAGACTGGACATCGATAATGCGGAATAGGCTAGTATTGCACTTGTGTGCGTTGTGAGGGCACAACGGCATAATTCTCATATATATAAGTATCGAATACTTATGCAAGTGCGATAGGAGGTCGTGTTTCACCGATGGTACGGGAAACAGCTTCGCTTTGGATAGACCCCTCAGAATCCCATTGGTATTATGACTATGTGTCTATGGTAGGCCGAAATCAAGGTAGGTGTGTATAGTCTTAACCTGAGACTTACATCGCTAATACTTACGATAATCGATAGACTTTGGTTTTGGTGGTACAGGGCTTTAACCGGTTCTGCGTACACCACTTCTGGGTTTATCAGAGAGTCGTAGTGTATTGGGTGTGATGTCAAGACGAAAGTATCACTTCAGTCATAGTGGAGATGATGTCACGCAGGATACGGTACTAGTGCTCTTGAGTGTTGCGCAACCAATCGGGATATTGTGACCAGGTCATGAATATCCGATTATAGAGACTATGTTACCAGACATCCGACATGTGCTTCGGACGGGGCAGACACTTATCCAGCCCCAGCCCTAGCACGTGACTATCCGATACTGGGCCGATGTACACAATACAATTGGTATACTACGCTTGATATAGATCTTAAATATTCTTATAAGAATATGTCCGGAGAATTGGATAGGCATGGCGCTTTGCTAGAGGCCAACCTTGTCTTGTAAATTGGTATAAACGTAGTACGAGGTACTTACGTGTTCGGATAGTCCGACGACCAATTTGACTGCCAACATATCCGGGGATCTCATGGGTCGCTTCCCAAAGATTCACCGATGACGTATGACTCGCACTTTTATTAATCTGGGATTAATAAGATGAGAGAGAAAATTAATCTGGGATTAATTACGGAGATATTTTGTATGGGATAAAATACTATAAAAGAGAGATAACGATTAATTTAGAATTAATCGGTAAATTAATATATTTGATATATTAAATGAAATTGGATTTCGACGCGGAATTAAAATTAGATTTTAATTCGGGAGAGCGAATTAATTTTGAATTAATTCGTTAGCGATGTGAATAGTGATTTCGCTAGGCGTAATCATTTAATTACGACGCGACGGAAAATTCGTTAATTTAGAATTAGCGAATCCGAGCCCGAGATTATTTACGAGCACATTCACATTTCGAATTCGAGAGCGGCTCGTCAAATCAAGCGTCAAATCGTTAGTCGCATCAAGCGTCAAATCATGTCACTTTGAGTGATGTGACAATTGATTGGATTGATTGAGTGATGTGAGTGATGTGACTTGATGGGAGTTGTTGAAAAGCTTTTTAAGAGCTTGAGTGACATTATTAATTTAATATGTTTGGTATATGTTGAAAATTGATTTTAGAAATCAATGACTATTTTTTAACTTTAACAACTCTCTCTCTCTCACGTTGGTTTCATTTTTGGGGCAAAAAATTCTCTTCCTCTCTCACGCCATTTTCTGGTTTCTAAAGGGCAGTGAACTGCCGATTGGAAGAAGCAAAATGGAGGGAAGCAAGTGTGTTTTGTGGCAAAACAAGAGGGCTAGCACACTCCGGGATCAATGCGAAGGTGATAGGGAAGCTTACCCATGAGCCGGGATTCAAATGATGAAGCTTGGAGCTTCAAATTCTTGTTGAAAATGGCACAAAACAGAAGCCAAATCTGCAGCAGTGGGCGCACATTGCAGTGAGGCAGTGACCAGTTTTTGGCGTCTTCGTGGCCTCCGCGTTGCTCAACCGATCGATGTAAGTATTCTGCAACTTTCGTCGTTGTATTCACTTGTGTATCATGCTTGAGTTTTGATCTTGGGACCTATAGAAACTCCAACAATGGCATCAAGAGCTTAGGTTAAAAGCATGAAAAAGTTAGGGCTAAAATTTAGGCAAACTTGATTTTGAGCATGATAAATTAAATTGGATGGATTGTATGCTTAATTGTGTTTGAATTGAAGATTGATTGGGTCAATTTCAACAATTGTGATTGGATCATTTTTTCCCCAAATTACTACCTTGGCCGAAAATTGATGATGATTTAATGTCTTGGGATTTTTGATTTTTGACAATTGGATGTGTTGGAAATCATTCGGGAATATGATTTGATGTCGATTGCGGAATCAATTGGATTGAATTCGAATCGGACGAAAAATCCCCAAATTGCCAAATATGTCATAAAGCTTGAAATTGGGTAAAATTGATTTAAGCATGCAATTATGAAATTGGATGATAAAGTATGCTTGAATGTATTTTAATTGATGATTGGTTGGATCAATTTGATTAAATATTGTTTGGAACAAATTTCCCCAAAATGCTTATGTTGGCCGAATAGTAACTTAGCCCTAAAGTCTTGGAATTTTGATTTTTAATTCATTGGATGAGTTAGAATCAATTAGGATGTTGATTTAATGTCGATTGTGGGATTAATTGGATTGAAACCAAATCGGATATAAAATCCTCTCCTTGGCCGAGACTTAAAGAGCATGTAATGGGTTTAATTTTAATCAAAATGTGTTG
>SKCR01031213.1:0-16649 GCA_019454045.1 Zanthoxylum bungeanum | reverse complement strand
TGTGTACGCCAATTCTGGGTATATCGAGAATCGTAGTGTGTTGGGTGTGTGCAAGAGAGGAAGTGTCACTCCAGTCATATGGAGTTGATGATCACGCAGGGATACAGAACTGGTTCTCTATAAAGGTTGCAACCGTCGGGATAATATGACTTGGTCATGATTATCCGATTTTAAAAAGACTAGTTACTAGTTATCCGATATATGCATCGTACGGGGCGACACTATACCAGCCCCATGCCTTGCATGTGATCATCTGATACTGACAGAAATACGCAATACTACGGTATACTACGCTTGATATAGATCCTATTCCTGTAAGGATATTTCCGGAGAATTGGGTAGGCATGGCGCTTGCTAGAGGCCAACCTTGTCTTGTAAATCGGTTAAAACGTAGTACTTGGTGCTTACGTGTTCGGATAGTCCGACGACCGTATTTACTGCCAACATATCGGTGATCTCATGGGTCGCTTCCCAAAGATTCACCGGTGACGTATGACTCGCACTTTAATTAATCTGGATTAATAAGATGAGAGAGAAAATTAATCTGGGATTAATTGCGGAGATATTTTATCTGGGATAAAATATCATTTAAAGAGAGAGAACGATTAATTTGGAATTAATCGATAAATTAATATATTCGATATATTAAACGAAATTGGATTTCGACGCGAATTAAAATTAGATTTTAATTCGGCCAAGCGAATTAATTTAGAATTAATTCGTTAGCGACGTGAATAGTAATTATGCTTGGCATGATTATTTAATAAATTAGATTTAATTACGACGCAACGGAAAGTTCGTTAATTTGAATTAGTGAACCCGAGCCCGAGATTATTTGCGAGGATTGAGAGCGCATTCACATTCAATTCGAGTGCGGCAAATCAAATCAAGCGTCAAATCGTTAGTCGCTTTAGCGTCACATCATCGTCAATCAAGTGATGGATGTTTTTCACTTTGAGTGATTGACGCCAGTCACTATTCATGATGATGGGAAGTGATGATGTGAGTTGATTGGAGTAGATGGAAAGCATTAAATGGCTTGGTTGGAGGGAAAAATTGTGTATATGGTTTTTGAAAATCATTTACAATTTTACTAAAAAACATATATCTCTCTCTCTTTATTTTCTTCTTCATCTCATGCATTTCTTCTTCTTGGTGGGATTGAAGAAATAGGGAAGCAAGTGCGATGGTTTGTGGCAAAATCATCGAGAGCTAGCACTCCGAGATCAATGCGAAGGTGATAGGAAGTTCACCTATGAGCCGGGACTCGTTCGTTACGAAGCTTGGATCTTGACGAAGAAGGAGACCAAATGGCGGCAAACCAGTGGCTTGGACTGCTGCAGTTGGGGGATCCAGTGGGTAGATTGGTAGAAACTTCATTTTCATGTCTCCGCGTCGCTCAACCGCTCGATGTAAGTATTCTGCGACTTCCTCGAATGTAATTCCCAAATGTTCATGCTTATTTGTGATCCTTGGGACCTTAGAAATCTCCAACATAAATCATACACACCATGGAATTCGAGGGGGTCTATCCAGAGCGAAGCTGTTTCCGTACTATCGGTTTAAAACACAACATCCTATTAGACGCTTTGCATGAGCATCCTGACCCAAATATATTAAAAACTATGATGTTATGCCTCACAACGCACACAAGTGTAATAATAGTCTTTTATGCATTTTTGTTGGTTTCTATAATATGTCCCAACAAAGATTAAGCATATGAAATACTATAAATGAATATATATAAAAGACTTGAAGCATGGCGGAATCATACTTACAAAGCTATGTGATGAAGAAGATGATCAAATGGTGGAAGCTCCAAGTGTTGGAAGATTCGGCCAAGAGGAGAAGAAGACTTGAAGCTCCAAGCTTTTGTATTCCAAGCTCTTTGATGGTTTCCCTATCACCTCTTTGATCCCTTGCTTGTGCTAGCAAAAATGGAGAATAGAAGATCAAATCTTCCTTGCCCTTGTCAATGGTGATTCACGGCAATTGTAAGAAATTTGAGAGAGAAAGAGTTTGTTGTAATTGATTTTGTTTTACCAAAAATCAATTTATATTTATGCCATAATTTTATTAAATTAATAATAAATCTATGACACAAACCATGCAATGGCTTAGAGTGTCAAACACTCAAACTCCATGCAAACATTTGAGTGTAATGCACACTATCACCATGCAATGCCTTTGAGTGTAATGCACACTATCACCATGCAATGCCTTATCAATTAAATAATGCATATAATGACAAGTGTCATGTGGGCCCCACACGTTTCCCAATGAAAGTGGGCCCACGTCCACTCACGCGTTCGGGTTCGATATTTCCGAAATACCGAGCTTACGTCGCGACGTTAATTAAACCGAATTTAAATAAATAATTGCGCCTGGCGAAATTATTATTTACGTCGCTAACGAATTAATTCTAAATTAACTCGTATGCCCGAATAAAATCTAATTTTAATTTCGCGTCGAAATCGAATTTCGATTATTATATCGAATACAATAATTTTATCGATTAATTCCAAATTAATCGTTCTCTCTCTAAATTAGGCACTTTATCCAAGATAAAGTTTCTCCGTAATTAATCCAAGATTAATTAAGTCCGAATCAAATATCATAGGTGAATCTTCAGGAAGCGACCCAAGAGATCTCCGGATATTTGGCAGTAAATACGGTCGTCGGATAATCCGAACACGTACGTACCTCGTACTACGTCTTTACCGATTCACAAGACAAGGTTGGCTTCTAGCAAAGCGCCATGCCTACCCAATTCTCCAGAAATATTCTTATAGGAATATAAGATCTATATCAAGCGTAGTATACCGTAGTATTGCGTACATCGATCCAGTATCGGATGATCACATGCTAGGCCTGGGGCTGGAGATGTGTCTGCCCCGTACGAAACATATATCGGACATCAAGCAACTAGTCTCTTTAAATCGGACAATCCTGACCTGGTCATATTGTCCCGACGGTTGCAACCTTTTATAGAGTACTAGTTCTGTGCCCTGCGTGATCATCACCTCCATATGTCTGAAGCGATACTTCCATCTTGACATCACATCCAGTACACTACGATTCTCGATAAACCCAGAGAGAGGTGTACACAGAACCGGTTAAGGTCCCCAACCACCAAAACCAAAGTTTACCGATTGTCGCAAGTACTAGCGATGTAAGTCTCAGGTTAAGACCATATACACCTACCCTGATGCGGCCTCCCATAGACACGCAGACATACTACCAATGGGATTCCGCGGGGTCTATCCAGAGCGAAGCTGTTTTCCGTACCATCGGTAAAACACAACCTCCTATCGCACTTGCATAAGTATCCAATACTTAAATATATGAGAACTATGCCGTTGTGCCCTCACAACGTGCACAAGCGCAATACTAGTCTATTCCGCATTATCGATGTCCGATCTCGATAATACTACGACTAGGGATATTTAATGATTAAACCTTTATGGATTGATACTGTCTCATATCATCTCAATCCGGTACTAATCATATGGACTTTCGCCATTTATATATCAAAGTAAATAACATTACAAAACGGCAAAAGGCAATTTCATTATCACATAGTTAATTTTGTACAATAATACAATATCATTTACAAACAGTGACGCTATGGGACATAATGTCTAACAATCTCCCACTTGGCCTATAGCCAGTCACTCAAGCATCTAATACCCGAACTATGTATGTGTCGTTCAAAAACTTGCTGAAGAACAGCCTTCGTCAGCGGATCTGCAATGTTATCATCTGATGTGACCTTCTCGACCTTTACATCGCCACGATGTATAATCTCCCGAATCAGATGGTAACGTCGAAGAACATGCTTGGACCGTTGATGAGACCTTGGTTCCTTAGCCTGCGCTATAGCCCCGTTATTGTCACAATACAATGGAACGGGCTCAGCTGCTAACGGAACTACTCCTAATCCGATTAGGAACTTTCGGATCCAAACTGCCTCCTTTGCTGCTTCAGATGCAGCGATGTACTCCGCTTCTGTTGTTGAATCGGCAACAGTATCTTGCTTGGAAGATTTCCAGCTCACTGCTCCGTTATTCAAACAAAAAATGTACCCGGATTGTGACTGTAGTCATCCTTGTCGGTTTGGAAACTTGCATCGGTATACCCAGATACCGCAAGTTCTCCACCTCCATAAATTAAGAAAGCATCCTTAGTTCGTTTAAGATACTTAAGGATATTCTTAACTGCTATCCAGTGACCTTCACCTGGATCGGCCTGATAGCGACTGCACATGCTCAAAGCATATGAGACATCAGGTCGTGTACATATCATGGCATACATGATCGATCCGACTGCCGAGGCGAACGGTATCCGACTCATGTTGTTCTCTCTCTTCCTGAGTCTTAGGACACATGTCCTTAGACAGAGAGGTACCACGTACCATTGGAACCAATCCCCTCTTGGATTGTTCCATGTTGAATCGCTTCAACACTTTATCAATGTATGTACTCTGGGAGAGTCCAAGCAGCTTTCTAGATCTATCCCGGTAGATCTTTATTCCAAGAATAAAGGCTGCTTCTCCCAGATCTTTCATGGAGAATTTTAATGAAAGCCAAGCTTTCACCGACGTTAGCATGGGAATGTCATTGCCTATAGCAATACGTCGTCGACATAAAGGACAATAAAAGTAAGTGCTCTCCCACTAACCTTCTTGTATACACAAGGGTCATCTGTTTTTGCACGAAATCATATCTTTTATGATCTCATCAAAACGCTGATTCCATGACCGTGATGCTTGCTTCAATCCATAAATGGATCGATTTAACTTACAAACCTTGTTTGCAAGTCTTGGTACGATAAAACCGTCAGGCTGTTGCATATAAACATCCTCCAAAAGGTTTCCGTTAAGGAAAGCGGTTTTAACGTCCATCTGCCATATCTCGAAGTCGAAATATGCAGCTATTGCAAGCATTATCCGAATGGATTTAATCATGGCAACGGGTGAGAAGGTTTCGTCATAATCAATACCGTATTGTTGACGATACCCCTTCGCTACAAGCCTAGCTTTGTACGTTTGTACGTTGCCATCCATGTCGGTCTTCTTCTTGAAGATCCATCTGCATCCAATAGGCTTTACGCCTTCTGGTGCATCAACCAGTGTCCAAACTTGGTTGGCGTACATGGAATCCATCTCGGACTTCATGGCTTCTTGCCATAAAGCGGAATCGATTTTCGTATCGCTTCCTCATACGTAGCCGGCTCATTATCCTCAATAAGATTAATATCTACATGAGGTGAGATCAGGAACCCATACCTCTCAGGTACTGTTCTGACTCTCTCCGACCTACGCGGTCCTTGTGTATGTGAAGTTTGTGGTACAGACTCATCCCGGACGGTCTGTTCTTGTTCCGTCGTTGATTCATTGCCAGGAACAGTATCACTACGATCTTCATCGAGTTCTACTTTCCTCCCACTTACCACTGCATTTATAAAATCCTTCTCAAGGAAAAATGCATGTAGAGCAACAAATACTTTGTTCTCTTGTGGGTGATAGAAGTAATATCCTTTGGTTTCCCTAGGATATCCTACGAAAAGGCATTTATCAGATTTGGGTTCAAGTTTGGTACCTTCCAAACGTTTAACATATGCCCAGCATCCCCAAATCTTCAGGAAAGAGAAACCTGGTTTCCTTCCTGTCCATATCTCATATGGAGTCTGTTCAACAGACTTCGACGGTACCTTATTCAAAATAAGTATAGCACTGTTTAATGCGTATCCCCAGAAGGATATTGGTAGCTCAGTGCGACTCATCATTGACCTTACCATGTCCAACAAGGTGCGGTTTCTCCGTTCGGACACACCGTTTAATTGCGGTGTTCCAGGAGGAGTCCACTGTGAAAGAATACCATATTCTTTCAAGTAATCTTGAAACTCATAACTTAAGTATTCGCCACCACGGTCTGACCGTAATGTCTTAATACTCTTCCCTGTTTGTTTCTCCACTTCGTGTCGAAACTCTTTGAATTTCTCAAAAGTTTCCGACTTGTGTCTCATAAGATACACATAACCGTAACGAGATGCATCATCTGTAAAGGTTACGAAGTAGTGAAATCCACCTCTAGCCTGGCTAGACATGGGCCCGCATACGTCAGTATGAACGAGAGCCAACAGTTCTGTGGCACGTTCACCTTTACCGCTAAAAGGTGATTTAGGCATTTTGCCTAAAAGACAAGATTCGCAGACGTCATATGAATTGGGATCAAATTCGTCCAAGTACCCACTCTTGAAAGTGTGGATATGCGAGTCTTGTTGATGTGTCCTAGACGACAATGCCACATATAAGCTTCATCTTTTAGATTACTCCTTTTGAGCCTTTTGTTTGTCATTTTAGGAGATTCATTTATATTCAAAATATAAAGACCGTTATTTGCAACAGCTGTGCAAATTTCTGCATCATTTTATATAAATAACACCCAGTGTTTCTAATACAAAAGTGTAACCCTGCTGGGTTAACAAGGATACAGATATAATATTCCTAGTTAAACTAGGTACAAAATAACAGTTCAAAAGTTTAAGTACATGCCCTGAGGGCAGTTCTAAAACAAAAGTCCCTACGGCCAAAACAGCAACTGGTGTTCCGTTTCCGACCCGTAGATCCATCTCCCCCGATGCCAGCACCCTGCTATCATGCAGATCCTGCACATCAGTACAAATATGAGCACCACAACCAGAATCAAAAATCCAATTTTTAAAACTAGAAGTATTCATATTTATCTCAATAACAAACATACCAGAGGCGATAGCCTTGCCAGCCTTGATATCCTCCCTCTGCCCATTGCTCATTCGGCAGTCACGTTTCCAGTGACCCCTCTTGCCGCAGTTGAGGCAGATGTCGCGAGATTTGTCCTTTGGCTTCCTAGAAGCCACTGTCAACTTGCCTTTGCCCTTCTTCTTGAACTTCTTCTTCCTCGCACCTCCAATTGCCTTGGGCCCAGCCCTTGGCGCATGAGAGGTCGATGCAAATGCGCCTCGCGCTTGCTCCCCTTTAGGAGTTCCTTTCGGACTCCTTCAGCACGGACAACAACTCTCCAAGAGTGTCGTCAGTATCCATCAACTTATAGTTGATGATGATTTGTTTCCAAGTATCGGAGCGAGCGATTGTAATATCATATCAATCGTCAGCTCTGCCTCCAAGACAATGCCCATATTGGCTAACTCATCTATGTCAGCGATCATTTGAGTCCCGTGGGCCTCAACTGATGCGCCGTCTGTCATCCGGGAGCGGAAGAGTTTCCTTACTAGCTCGTACCTCTTCATCCGCTTGTTAGTGCGGTGAAGATCACGCAATCTTGCCATCATGTTATAGGGATCCAAGTCCCTGTTTTGGCGTCTGAAATGCTGGGTCATTGCAGCTAGCATAACTGACTGAGCTTGGTCACAATCGTCACTATGAGTCTTCCATAACTCTAGCTCCAGTGGCTCAGTGGGTTTAGGCGGGAGAGGCTCTGAATAGTATACAGTACCCTCTCAGCCCCAAGCACTATCTTGAGGTTCATTTCCCAGTCGGCAAAGTTTGTCCCTTTGAAGACATTATCGCCCATGATTATGTCGCGGATATTACCTTTGCCAGTCATCTTGACAACTATAGTCCAACTATAAAGTCAACGATGTTATGGGTACAGTCAAACTGTTACAAGTAAAATAACAATATATTAGTCCAACTAATTATTAAAAATATTGACGAAATAATTTTGAAAGACGAGTAAGGCTAATTATCTGAACGAAATTGCAAATTCAATAATAGCCTCCCACTATTTTCTTCAAGTCTCTAACCCTCTGTAGAGAATCGGGAAATCGAATTTCCTAGTGGGCTAGGATCCCATTAAATAACACACAACCTTGACTTTGGCCAATAAAAATTGTATGCTATTTAACTTAGGTAGATCTCCATGATCAATTGGATCTCATCCAATTCCTAGATCCGGTTAGGTGGACATCCAAGTCCGAAACATATGTATAATGTCAATGTATCCAATACATTTTCCTAACCCTATCCTCCGAATCATCTAGGCCTTGGCTTTGGCCAAAAACAAACCTAATGATTCCAGTTAAGCGGGACCCATTGACGAGGAAAGTTTCGTAATCAATGTCATTGGACAAAAAGTGATCTTGACTTTGGCCAATAAAAATCACGATTTGGACAAGACCGATATGCAACAAAACTCTCATGATTCAAGTACATCCTTGATTGACAAAGGTCTTGACTTTGGTCAAAAACAAACCAATGCCAACTTCGGATCTTGAACAAGAACCATTCAATGGAAGGATATTCGCTTAATATAAATTGAGGGATTTTCGCGTAATTGGCAACCAATTTATTTATCTTTGTTAGGTCTCATCATCATACACCCTTAAGCATGCTTCTAAAACATCATAAAGCGCGTAAAGTAAATTAATAGTGATATGCGGATGGATATATAAACAACTTGTTCCTAGAACAAATCACTCCCTTCCTCTCCCCGCTAGCACTATTCTACTCTACCCAATTACATAATACAATAAGAGAAACCTCATTTACATTGAGGGGAATTAGGTGAGAAGAGAATACAAAGAGATAAAGAGATAAGGCTGGACACGCAGGTCCAATTTATAAATTCCAAATTTACAATAATTTCTAAAATTACCCTTTCCCTTCTAATATCCATCCGATATACACTATTCATTCATCACACATATATATTCAAACAAGACATGCTTTACAACCAATCTAATCCAATTAATTAGTCTTTGTTTAAGTGATCATCCAATGTTCAAACAACGGTTTGATTTTGCGCGAGTCCAACTCGATTGAGAATAAGTACATAAGGTACGAATTCGCGAATTATATCGAACTACTAATTAAATCTGATTTAATTCGTATTCAATACTAATTCAATTATTTAATTCCAAATTAAATGTTTACACTTTTAATGTGCTTTAAAGACTTAGATTCTAAATCTAATTCTATTGGGTCTCAAAGCCCAACTAACATCCAATGTTTAATTTAATTCAAGTCAAATGGGCTTTCAATTGATTTATTAAGGCTTGGGCTTTGGTCAATGTGGGTCAAACCCAATTACCAAGCCCAAATAAGGAATCACCCTTAAAAGCCATAAAACCAATTTTAAGCCCATAAGGCCCAATTAAATTATTAAAGCCCATTATATATATTTGGACTTAATGGAGTGATTTAGGCCCAAATTGGATCCAATCCTTTTGGCCCAAATCTACTTGGTCCAACCAAGCCCATTATGCCCAAATACAATATTAAAAGCCCAATTCACCAATTAAGCCCATTAATTAAATTTTAATATTCCAAACATTAAAGTCCAATTAATTAAAGTGTAATACCAAGATTAATACATTAAACCAAATATTTCAAAAATACCCATTTAATTTATTAATCATGTATTTGCAAAATAAATGTCCAACATTAATTTTATCAAAAAATCAACTCCATTTCATGTCCTGTAGATTCGGCCAAGGTAAGTTTTTTGTGTCGATTTGTTTTTCAATCCGATTGAATTACTAATCTACGTCCGTATACGTTCTAAGTCATCCAATGATCTTAAACACAAAAAATTCCAATACATCAAATGTAACATCACATTCGGCCAAGGCATAGATTTGGGGGAAAAATCATCCAATGCATTTTTCATAAAATTGATTTCATATATGTCATATAACATACATATAAGCATACTCATTCATCAAATTTCACAAGAACATGCTTCAATCAATTTTACCCAAATTTTAACCTAAAGTATTTCATGCTTAAACCTAGCTCATGATACCATTGTTGGTTTCTATAATGTCCCAAACAAGATTAAGCATATGAAATACTAATTTGAATATATAAAAAGACTTGAAGCATGGCGGAATCATACTTACAAGCTATGTGATGAAGAAGATGATCAAATGGTGGAAGCTCCAAGTGTTGGAAGATTCGGCCAAGAGGAGGAAGAAGACTTGAAGCTCCAAGCTTTTGTATTCCAAGCTCTTTGATGGTTTCCCTATCACCTCTTTTGATCCCTTGCTTGTGCTAGCAAAAATGGAGAATAGAAGATCAAATCTTCCTTGCCCTTGTCAATGGTGATTCACGGCAATTGAAGAAATTTGAGAGAGAAAGAGTTTTGTGTAATTGATTTTGTTTTACCAAAAATCAATTTATATTTATGCCATAATTTATTAAATTAATAATAAATCTATGACACAAACCATGCAATGGCTTAGAGTGTCAAACACTCAAACTCCATGCAAAACATTGAGTGTATGCACACTATCACCATGCAATGCCTTTGAGTGTAATGCACACTATCACCATGCAATGCCTTATCAATTAAATAATGCATATAATGACAAGTGTCATGTGGGCCCCACACGTTTCCCAATGAAAGTGGGCCCACGTCCACTCACGCGTTCGGGTTCGATATTTCCGAAATACCGAGCTTACGTCGCGACGTTAATTAAACCGAATTTAAATAAATAATTGCGCCTGGCGAAATTATTATTTACGTCGCTAACGAATTAATTCTAAATTAACTCGTATGCCCGAATTAAAATCTAATTTTAATTTCGCGTCGAAATCGAATTTCGATTATTATATCGAATACAATAATTTATCGATTAATTCCAAATTAATCGTTCTCTCTCTAAATTAGGCACTTTATCCAAGATAAAGTTTCTCCGTAATTAATCCAAGATTAATTAAGTCCGAATCAAATATCATAGGTGAATCTTCAGGAAGCGACCCAAGAGATCTCCGGATATTTTGGCAGTAAATACGGTCGTCGGATAATCCGAACACGTACGTACCTCGTACTACGTCTTTACCGATTCACAAGACAAGGTTGGCTTCTAGCAAAGCGCCATGCCTACCCAATTCTCCAGAAATATTCTTATAGGAATATAAGATCTATATCAAGCGTAGTATACCGTAGTATTGCGTACATCGATCCAGTATCGGATGATCACATGCTAGGCCTGGGGCTGGAGATGTGTCTGCCCCGTACGAAACATATATCGGACATCAAGCAACTAGTCTCTTTAAATCGGACAATCCTGACCTGGTCATATTGTCCCGACGGTTGCAACCTTTTATAGAGTACTAGTTCTGTGCCCTGCGTGATCATCACCTCCATATGTCTGAAGCGATACTTCCATCTCGACATCACATCCAGTACACTACGATTCTCGATAAACCCAGAAGAGGTGTACACAGAACCGGTTAAGGTCCCCAACCACCCAAAACCAAAGTTTACCGATTGTCGCAAGTACTAGCGATGTAAGTCTCAGGTTAAGACCATATACACCTACCCTGATGCGGCCTCCCATAGACACGCAGACATACTACCAATGGGATTCCGCGGGGTCTATCCAGAGCGAAGCTGTTTTCCGTACCATCGGTAAAACACAACCTCCTATCGCACTTGCATAAGTATCCAATACTTAAATATATGAGAACTATGCCGTTGTGCCCTCACAACGTGCACAAGCGCAATACTAGTCTATTCCGCATTATCGATGTCCGATCTCGATAATACTACGACTAGATATTTAATGATTAAACCTTTATGGATTGATACTGTCTCATATCATCTCAATCCGGTACTAATCATATGGACTTTCGCCATTTATATATCAAAGTAAATAACATTACAAAACGGCAAAAGGCAATTTCATTATCACATAGTTAATTTTGTACAATAATACAATATCATTTACAAACAGTGACGCTATGGGACATAATGTCTAACATCTTCGATGCCAATCTCGGACAAGGCTCGCGACTAGGGATTATTTAATGATGAAATCCTTCGTGGACTGATATTGTCTCATATCATTCTCAATCCAGAGGAATAATAATCATAGGGACCTCCTATCATTTTATACATCTAGGTGATCTATCACAAATATAAGGAGCAATCTCCTTTGTCACATAGTTATTTGTACAAAAACAACACAATGATCAGTACAAATAGTGACCTATGGGTCATAATTGTTCCAACAATCTCCCACTTGGCCTATAGCCAGTCACTCGAGTGCCTTACACCCGAACTATGTACGGTTGGCTCAATTGCTGAGAAAAGGTTTTCGTCAGTGGATTTGCGTGATTATCGTCTGATGCGATTTATTCGATCATCACATAGCCGCAATGTATGATCCGAACGAATTAGATGAATATCGAAGTATGTATATGGATCGTTGATGAGACCTAATTCTTAGCCTGTGCTGACGCCTAGTAGCAGCTAACAGAATTATATCTAATCTAATTAGATTATTGTCGACCCAAATGGCTTCTATTGCTGCCTCAGCTGTAGCAATAACCGCATTTGTTGTTTATTCGGAACAGTATCTTGCTTGGAAGATTTCCAGCTCACTGTCCGTTATTCAAACTGTATAGTACCGTTTATGACTATTAGTAGTTTTATTGGTTTAGGAAACTTGCAGTAGTGATCCCAGTCACTTCAAGTTCTCCATCTCCATAGATTAAGACATCATCCTAGTTCTAAGAATACTAACGGATGTTCTTAATATCAATCCCTGACTATCACTCGGATTGGCCTGATTGTGACTGCATATGCTCAAAGCGTATGAAGACCATACGTCGCGTACATTTTCAATGTACGATTTCTCGGAGAGTTTTCTCGAAAGCCAAGCTTCACCGATTATTTTTATGGAATATCATTTCAAGAAATGACACTTATTATCATTATTTTATAGGACATTTATTGTCAGTGCGCTCCCACTAACCCTCTTTATATACAAGAATCATTTTCGTTTTGAATTAAATCATAAACCATTATGATTACATCAAAACGACAATTCCAAGAACCAAATGCTTGCTTCAATCCAAACATGGATCAAATAACCTGCAAACCTTATTTGCTAGGTTATGTTAGGACAAAACCGACAAGATGTTGTAAACATCCTCCAAATAGTTTCCTTTTCAGGAAAGCGATTTTCCCGTTAAGCTGTCATATTTCATAAATGAAACATGCAGCATTAGCAAGTATTATCCAAATGGATTTACCATGGCAACAGATGAAAGGTTGAATCGTAATCAACACAATGTTGATAACTATACCTTTCTGCTACAAGCCTAGCTTAGTACGTTAGTATATTGCCATCCATGTATGTCTTCCTTGAAGACTTATAATACCAATAGGCACAATGCCTTGCGGTACAACAACTAGTATCCAAACTGAGTTGATATACATGGAATCCATTTCGGACTCATGACACTTTGTCATAATAGGGAGTCGATATCTTGTATCACTTCCTCATACGTAGTCAGTTGGTATTCCTCAAAAGATTAACATCTTTGTAAGGTGAGATCAGAAACTCATACCCCAGGTTGTTTTCTGACTCTCTCCGACTTACGTGGTTCTTGTGTCTTCGAAGAGTAATAGTAATAGTTTCATCCTTGATGAACTATTCATGTTCCATTAAGATTCGGTGCCTTGAGTAGTATTACTTTGATTTTCATCGAGTTTTACTATCCTCCCACTTACCACTGCATATAGGTATTCCTCTTAGAAAACCGCATGGTGAGCAACAATTAATTGTCTCTGTGAGTTGTATAAGAAATATACCTTGGTTATCCCTAGGATAACCTACAATTGGCACTTATCTAATTTGGGTTTTAGTTTGGTATCATCCAAACATATGCCTAGCATACCCAAATATCCGGAATTAGAAACCCAGTTTCTTTCCGTTCATATCTAATATGAAATCTGTCTAACAGATTTTATGGAACCTTATTCTAAATAAGTTATGCACTGTTTTTGCATATCCGTTGAGGAAATGGTAGCTCAGAGCGACTCATGATTAACCTTATCATGTCCAATAAAATTTGGTTTATCCTGTTCGGACACACCGTCAAATTGACGTGTTCCGGGAGGAGTCCTCATTGAAAGAATACTATACTCTTTCAAGTATGTTAGAAACTTATTGCTTAAGTATTTTCCATTACGGCCTCACCGTGACGGTATAATACTTTAGCCGATCTGTTTGTCTATTTCACGTCGAAACTGAAAAATTTTTCGATTTGTGTTTCTAAAGAAACACATAACCATAACGCGATGCCATATCCGTAAAGGTCACGAATATTCATATCCACTTCTAGCCTAGCTAGATATGGACCCACTTGCTTCACTATGAACTAGGGCTAACAGATCAGTGGCAGTTACACTCCTACCAAGTAAATGTGTTTTAGGCACTTTGCCCATAAACAAGATTCAAGAGTTTTATTTGAATAGAATCAAATATGTCTGAGTATCCACTATTTGAAAGTGCGGATATACGATTCTTGTTTAATTGTGTCCCAGACAACAATGCCACAATTAAGTTTCATCTGATCAAATCAGTTTGAGCTATTTGTTTGTCATATTATATATTCGAGATTTATTTATATTCAAAATATAAATGTTGTTATTCACATCTAATGTGTTTATCTCAATATCATCTTTATAAAATAAAACACTTTAGTGTTCTAGAATATAAAGGTTCATCTGCAACGGATTAAACACTGATATGTAGATAATGTTTCTAGTCAAACTAGTTGCATTATAACAGTTTCCAAATTTAGGTACACACCCGAAGGTAGTTCCTAAACTTAGGTATCTACGGTTGAAACAGCGACTTTCGTCCCTTTTCTGATTCGCAGATAAATCTCTATTGAAGTCAATATCATGTTCAAAACAGATTCTGAACATCAATACATATATATGTATCACACTAAGTATTTAAAATCCAATTTTAATACTAGTAATGAACATAATTATGAAAAACATATTTGAAGTCAGAGCCTTGCTCGTCTTCAATTCCTTCTTGTCTGCTTTGTTCAAACGGCTGTCACGCTTCCGCGATCCCGTTTGCCACAATTTAAGTAGACATTTTGGGATATGTCCTTTATCTTCCTAGAAGATTATAATGATTTTGCCTTTGCCCATTTTCACATTCCAGTAGCCTTTGGGCAAGCCTCGGGTTTCTAGAATATCGAAGTAAGGTGCGCCTTGCGCTACTTGCCTAATTGCAAACTTTTGACTTTGTCTCCTTGAGAATAGTCATTAACTCTCCAAGAGTTTACTATTGCAATTTAGTACTTCTAAGATCTAAAATAGATCTATGAAGATCCTTCAATTTCAATATCATACTTTAAGGATCTAATCCTTAGTTCTGATTAAGAAATTAAGGAGTCTATTTCACAAGTGTAATGGATTAAGCACCAAAGTTATCATCACATTAATCTTCCAAAGATTATGCTCTACTATTTGCTTAACTCCGGGCTTAGGCCTAATATGTTATTTTATCAAATAAAGTAACTTATTATTTTCCAGGACCATCCTGAAATTATTCCCAATTTTGAAAATTAAACCATTTAAAAACATTTTCCCTAGGATCATGTTTTAAATGTCAATCTTTCAATTTTATTTTGATTTTAATAGTCCAACTATTTAATCAACTATTTAAGGTACTATAATATATAATGATTACTATAGTCCAACTATATAATCAACTATACTTTAATTAAATCAATATATTGATTACTATAATCTAATTATATAACCAACTATATATGAATTATTTGAATACAGTCCAACTGTTAATTTAAAATAACGTTTAAATATTAGTCCAACTAACATTTAATTTATTTGACGAATGATATTTGTTTGAGCGCGTATGGCAAGTAATTAAACGAATATTGCAAATTCAATTCTTGCCTCCCGCTATTTTTCGGCGAGCCTCTAACCCTCTGTCGAGTACTCGGGAAACCGTGTTTCCTAGCGGGCTAGGATCCCGTTAAATATCACAGAATCTTGACTTTGGCCAACAAATTGTATGATAATTAACTAGGTAGATCTCTAAGATCAATTGGATCCCATCCAATTCCTAGATCCAGTATGGGGATATCCAAGTCCGAAACATATATCTTATATATGCCAATATATCAAATATATTGCCTAACCTTTTTCCTTTGAATCAACTAAGCCTTGGCTTTGGCACAACAAACTTAGTGATCCCAGTCAAGTGTGACCCATTGACCATGGAAAGCTTCGTAATCAATGTCGATGGACAAGAAGTGGTCTTGACTTTGGCCAACAAACCACAACTTGGACAAGACACCGATATGGAACAAAGCTCTTGTGATTCAAACACATCCTCGACGGACAAAGGCCTTGACTTTGGCCAACAAGCCAATGCCAGTCTCGGACCTTGAGTAAGAATCACTCAATGGAAGGAAAAACGCTTAATATTTAGCGAAGGTTTTTCGCGTGCAAATTGGCAACCAATTTATTATCTTTGTTAAGGTCTCATCATCATACACCCTTAAACATGCATTCTAAACACATAATAAAGCGCATATGAAAAAATAATAATGATATGCGGATGGATACTTTACACATTGATCCTAGATCAAATCTCTCCCTTTCTCTCTCCCGCTAGCACATGTATCACTTCTACCCGTTACACTACACTTCTAAAGAAACCTCATTTACATTTAGGGGAATAGGTGAGAAGAGAATACAAGAATATGGAGGGTAATAAGGCAGGACACGCAGGTCCAATTAATAAATCAAATTTTTTACAACAATTCTAAAATTTTACCACCCATCTAATATCCATCCGATATA
>SKCR01031212.1:0-16451 GCA_019454045.1 Zanthoxylum bungeanum | reverse complement strand
TACTCTGAATTTTCCTTTCTTTGCTTAGTATGGTACGATTTTATTTTCTTCTATTTCTGTTTTTTTTCTCTTTCTTTTGTTTTTTATTTTTTTAACACACCTACCCTTTAAGGTATCATTTCTCTTTATAGTGGTCCTAACACTCGCCCATAGGTAGCTTCACGCTTATCGGTTATAGGTGGTTTTTTTTAATCATACAATAAATCATAATACTTACATATTGAGATAGATTCAAGAAGATGGCAATTTTTGCGTTCGGCTACTCCATTTTGTTGGGGAGTAGCAGGACATGAACGTTGATGGATAATACCTTTAGAAGCCAAGAATGCCTGAAACTCAGTAGACAAATATTCACCACCAGAATCTGTGCGTAATGTCTTAATATTCGCGGAAAATTGATTTTCAACATAGGCTAATAACTCAGTAAAAGTACGAAAACCTCAGATTTATAGTGAAGAAAATAAACCCAAGTGAATCTACTATGATCATCAATGAAAGTCACATAGTATTTAAATTTTTACTGCTAAAAACCTGTTATTAAGTGCTTACGAGTCTAACCTCGATCATCTACTCAATGCATCAGATAAAAATCAATTGAGACTTATCGTTTCTAAAATTTCATCAAAAGCAATCAAAATTCATCATTAGACTTATGCTTTACTATCAAAGACATAAAAGCAAAAATAGTTAATTTTTTTAGAATAAATAAATAAATAGTAGGAAAACATGCACACACTCCCAAACTTAAAAATTGCATTGTCCTCAATGAAAGATAAATATAAAGAAACCATATTAAGGAACAACACTACCGTGCATGGAGTTGATCAGGCTTCTGCTGGTCAGAATTTGGTTGCGCGGGCTTTGTGTGTCTTGTGCTACCTGCATAAATGGCATGCAAAACGAATAAATAAACAATAACACACAATGAAAATAAAAATTAAAAATAAAGAAAAATAATAATAAAATAAATGCAAGGATTACCTCTTCGCTAGCGCTAAGTTTAACGTCTTCAGCCAGACACAACCACCCAAATGGTGGTCATGGTAGCTTCTTCTTTTGTATCCAATGACTGCTTTGATATGAAAATGATAGCTTGGCGGCTGTGGCAGTTTATCCAAATACCCCTTACTACTGCTTGGTCATGGAGGAAGTAATCTGCCCAATCTGTATTTCTAAGGATTTCATTGTAGCCCCGATATTTTCCATGTGTGTCTCAATATTGTTCAACCTTGCTTCATTCTTCTCAAACCTCACTGAAGTATTAGCAAAAAACATGCTCATGAAATCTTCCAAGAAAGATTTATACTCATCTCTTTGATAGTCAAATCCCGATGAAGGTTGCAAGGTATTTTCTGTGTTAGCATATGACAGGTTTGGATGATAACTGTTAGGCACATGATTGCCTCTATAGCTGTTGAAGTTCCGATTGTTCACAAATTGGACTTGCTCGACGTTCGGGTTTCCTTCCAATAATAACATATTTGTAACCGCCGCTGATTCAATAGATGATTGTACTCGTGGATTTTTCAGGGCTGCTACTTGAGTAGATAATGTGGAAATCTGAGTTGTAAGTACTATAAGAGGGGTCCACTTCACATATTCCAGCCACTTTGGTCACCGTAGCGCGTTCACTTGGCCATTTCTTCTAACAGATTGTATGCGTCCTCAGCTGATTTCTTGAATAGAGCTCCTTCAGCTGCTGCATCAACCACAGTCCTATTCGAATCATTCAGCCTATTATAGAACAACTGAATCTGGACCCAATCTTCATAATCGTGTTGTGGGCATCTTCGTAGTAGATCCTTAAAATGCTCTCATACTTCATATAGAGTCTCAGTCTCCAGCTGCTTAAATATACTAATTTCTACCCTCAGTTGAGCTATTTAGCCGGTGGAAAGAACCTCTCAAGAAATTTCGTGGCCATATCTTGCCATGTTATGATACTTCTCGTCTGTATTGATTGAAGCCAATCCCACGCTTTATCCCGTAAAGAGAATGAGAATAAGCATAGCCTGATAGCCTATTTACTCACGCCATTCATATTTATGGTATCTGCGATCTCCAGGAACATCATTAAGTGCAAGTTGGGATCTTCTACAGCTGAAACCCCAAACTGATTCCTTTGCACATTGTTGATCAATGTGGGTTTTAGCTCGAAATTTTTGGTATTGATTGGTTGATGGGCAATCCCAGAATAGGTATCATCTATGACCGGCTTGAAGTGATCTCTGATTGCCACCTGACGTGAGTTGTTCTCTCTGTTTTCAGCTACCATTACTTCTTGTTCAATTTTCATTTGTTTCCTTAGTCTCCTCGTTGTTCTTTCTATTTCAGGGTCAAACATGAGCGAGTCGAGACTTGTGGATTTTCGTATTCACTGAAGCATTGAAAGAAAAAAATCAATAAACAAAATAAAAAAAAACAAAACAAAATAAATATAAACTAAAAATGAAAGATAAAAAATCTAAATTAAAGCTAAGATTACTTGGTAATAGTATTAATGTGAATTAAACAAACAATCCCCGGCAACGGTGCCAAAAACTTGTTGTGATATTTTATATCGTACCGCAAGTGTACGGTGTCAAGTTTTAGTATAAATGAGTTTAGAGTGTCGAATCCACAGGGATTGCGTTAACTCGCATTAAATACTACAATTGATAATCCTAACTTTATTTAGAAAACAAATAATAAATATTTAACTAGATAAATAATATATACAAATATTTAGATAGAATGAAATAATACGATAGAGATTCTAGAGCTGATTTCACCTATCTATCCCTTATGTATTTGTCATGCCAATTAATCATTGTTCAATTATATTATTTATAAGTCAAGACTCCGAAATCATCCACTCCCTCTCTCGAGTATCAGTGAAAATATCATCAACTACAGACTTCGATATCTCTATAAAAATATAGTAGTTAACAACTCATTACGCTTTGTGATTCTATATTAACGACTTCAAATGAACTTATATATTCTCTCGAACTCTATAAAACTCTTAAGTTATATTCTCTAGATCTATTCAAAATCCCCTATCTCAAGTGATAGATTCTAAACATGCATCATCTCAAATTGTGGCCAGCAATCAAGAAGCATTAAACTCAAAAGAATATAAATAAACTTAATAAAACTTCATAACAAAATTGACAATTAAAACAAAGGTTCAAGCATCAGTTACATGATTCTCCAGAATTAAGGAGTTTAGTTCATGACAATAGATAAAAACAATGAAAACAAAGTCATGAATATAATGGAAATCATTAGTGTTCTAAGAAAGAAACAAGAAGATAAAACCCAAATTGAATCTCTTCCTCTTCAGACGTCACCACCTTCGTCTCTTCTTGTCAATCTTCAATCTTCCTCATTGGATCTCTCTAAAATTGAGTGTTTTATATTTTATGCTGTGTATTAGCCTCTCATCTTGAGTTTGGACGAACAAATCTATTTATAATAAAGCCTTGGAACTATTGAGCATGTAAAAACCCTAAAATTGATGAATTTGGTCGCTCCGGGGCGCTGCGGCGCCCAACTCGCAGGAAATTATATAGGACTGGTTTTTCCACGGCGCCAGAAACTTGGGCGCCACGACGTCAGTGCACACAATTGTCTAGATCTCATTGAGTACATGCAAATCGATATATTGTGGGTCTCGTAACTATTTCTAGATCAAAAGTATAGCCTTTTTAAATTCAGTGCGCAGCTGATGCTGATTTTGCCGGTTCTTGAGTCCGATGCTCCTGATAGGTCCCGAAACACGCGTATTTGCTCCATTCTTGATGTTCTAATACTTTCTACAAACAAGACATAAAATAAAGTATAAATGACATTAAATGACTCGAAACATAATAAAATAATAGGCTAAAGATGCCAGAATAAGTGGGTATAAACCACACTTATCAGTTTTCTAATAGCTCACTCTTAAAACTCTTATTATGAGTTTTATTCCTAGGCTCACTCACAACCTTTTACAAATTACCCTTTTGAGTATATCCACTCAACAAAGGTTTCCTAACCACAAGTGCATGAATAATGAAGATTTTGATACCACTTGGGCACTCCCAAAGATAATGAAGATTTAATGTGAGTTGCTAACCCAAGTTTTCAAAGCTCACTACAAATGATATAAAAGTGTAGTGTGTGAGCTTGAGTATGAGAGTGTATGATGATTAAGATTTTGTATAGTCTTTGTTTTTTCCTTAGAAGAAATTGTATGAAGGTTCAAGGTCTTGGCAAAAAAGAATTTGGGACTCAATATATAGTGAAAGAGAAAACTGCCCTAACTTTTCTCTCTAAGACCAGTATGCCGGTCTCAAAGGCCGGTATGCCAGTCTGCCAAAGTATAACAACTATATTATCATTGAAAATTCAAACAATATTGGATTACTGACCAATATAGAGTCTGGTATTCCGATGCGCTTACCGGTATGGATCATGCCAATTTTTGAGAGCATGTAAAATACAAAGGTTGACTAGTATGAATATCGGTATGCTCTAGATCGGTTCCAGTAACTATAAAAACCCTAGAGTGACTGGTATGGGTGACCAGTATGGAGTAACCCGGTTCCAGAGGCGATGCAAAAATGCTCAGAACAGAGCAGGGGCACTGGTATACCGGTGTGGGGATTTGTATGCCGGTCTCAGTGCCAAAATATCAAGATCTGAAAGTTAAAATTATTTTACACATGACCCTAATGTATCTATATGAATATGCATATATTATGTGAGTTTAGAGACTTAAATTAACAACTCACTTTACAAAGAGAGCCCTAAGCTAAGACCATATAAAAATATTCTTCATTAAGCACTAGTCTTCACATTTATTGCTCTTCATCACCAATGTACTTCAACATCTTTTTGTAATGTCCGCTAATGCGCGTTAAAGTCTTCTAGTGTTGCATCATCAAAATCCATCTTGAGAATATATCGCTAATATAATTCGTTGTTCTTAGGCAATGGCACGATCCCCATATTAGTTTAGCCATTATGTAAATGAGCAGCCTTTGTCTTTTAGCAATGTAACAGAACCAAAGTATCCAAGGTTTACCTTTAGCATAAGAGAGAATGAACTTATGTAACCCCCTGTTGGTGGATGAGCTAAGCCATGCCTAAGGCAGATATGAGACTTACCACGTGTGTGGGTGGAATATGGTTGGAAGGGTATATGTTGATGTTTAAGCACACCGAGCATTTCATGCATTGCATACATACATCCATCATGCTAACATTTTGTCATGCAGCTATCATAGTGGCATAGTGGGTTAGGGAACAAGGTAGATTCATCAAGAAACAAGTAACAGACATAGACAAGGCAAACGGCAATAGCACCTGTAGTGACAATGCCCGCATGGATCAGTTAGAGATGATAGTG
Source organism: Zanthoxylum bungeanum (assembly GCA_019454045.1). Classification (NCBI taxonomy): domain Eukaryota; kingdom Viridiplantae; phylum Streptophyta; class Magnoliopsida; order Sapindales; family Rutaceae; genus Zanthoxylum; species Zanthoxylum bungeanum. The sequence goes on along the minus strand of SKCR01031212.1, from coordinate 11,077 downwards.
AACAAAATGGTAGAAAACTACAGACCATGTCTAATGTTATTGCTAACCTGATAATAATACAGATAGCTCCCCAAGCGATAGAGGCCGAGACTAGTGAGAGGAAACATGAGGGGCCTGAGAATAGAACGACCGAAGATATCCATATACTAGATGATGATATGGCCAAATATGCTGTAGGTAGAATGGCCAAGTCTAAAAATGAAGCCGAATACTGGAAATTGAAGAAGTAAGTGGAGTCAATCATTTAGAAAATAAAGGGTAAACATGACGACCTCGTATAATACATAAGGCTGTCCCTTAACTAGTCCGAGGGAATCTAGTCATTCCTATAGGACTTGGGTCAGGACTATTCGAGTACTTGTATGACCAGTGCTGACCTCCATTACTTTTGCACTTTAGGTCACCAACTCTTAGCTTGCTTTCAGGGTCCAATACACGATTTTCGAATCCATTTTCTTAAGCTTGGATAAGAAAACTTCTATCAGTGACCAAAGGTCTCAATCTAGAAAACTAAACTGATCAGTAGTTACGTATTTGATAGATATCGATCTGACTGTCAGAACTTGCGAGTGAACGGTTAGTTTTCGCTGTAAGTGATAAAATGGAGACTCATTGCTCAGATCATATTGTATAAATTTGAACATACTAAAATATAGCGATCACGGACCTGACGGGAGGAAGTACACTTGCTAGGAGAGTATGTTAATCATACTTTGGATGGAACCCTAACTCATTTAGTTCCTTTGCATATCAGCTACAAAAGCAGTGGCTTACTACTCTAGTCTCATTTTGGGATATCTACACTGTGAGGCATACTGCGTTATCTCGGATTCCCTACCATAATTTTTGTACGAGAATCATTAGCATACCGTGCCCTTACTTCTGCCATTATTCCTGTCGATCACGTGTCATATTTCTTGGGGTGTGACACTAACACATTAATTGACTCCAATAAGCCTTAACATCCATGCACACAACACACCTTACATTAAGCCAACATGACCTTTATCCACTCTTTAGCAAATGGAACAAATCCATGCACATTTCATAACACAACATCAATGCAAGCTCAACTGCATGACTAATAATGTCAAATCAACACACTTCAAGCTTCTCCAAGTCAACAAGATTCGGTTCTGGCTTCCCAAAATCTCAAGCTTGCTCAAACCAACAAATCAACATGCAATCTATGACATAACACTACTTAAGGCACAAATTCACATTTAATATCATTGAATCAAACAAACCCTAGGTCACTAAATTCAAATTTAGGCATAACAGGTTCATAGTTGAAAGATATGAAATTAATAAAAATGATGAAGAGAAATGACTTACTTGCTTGGCTTTGCTTGAAGAAACAAAGATTACTTAAAAAGTGGTTGTTAATGGCATGAGTAATAAGAGACGTTTTTCTTTTATTGAGGAAGAAGAAAAGAAACATGTATGAGGTTGAGAAAAAAAAGAAGACATGAATAGTGACCAGCTTATATAGCAGTGAGATTATTTTTTATAAATAAAATAATAATTTTAATTAAACACATGCTTCAATTCTAGAAAATCCTGAAATAACACCGTTCATCCCACAAAATATGCATTTTGTTTTACCTAATTATGGCCAAAATTTGAAAAAAAATTCAACATGAAAGTTGTACATTATTTTCTAAGATTTCCAAGATATAGAGATCACCGGACGCCGGTAGTTCAAGTTAAGGTCAAAATACTAAAGGTTATTCGATACGCAACATAAAAATAATCGCGTATCGGAATTGGAAATATTTCGTCAAGTTTTCGAAAAATGATTGCATGGATACTAATGCACTTATGCTTGATTTTTATGACACTTAATGCATCTAACATGCCAAAAACAATTATCGGGGTTATACTAAAATGACCAGGGTGTTACATTCTCTCCCTTAAATAAGATTCATCCCCAAACCTAATCTGGGCTATGTGACGTGTCACATGCAATAATTTTAATTATAACATGCAATGATATCATAACTACCACATGTACTGATTTCAAGACCGTCATATACAATGAATTCCCAATATGAGTTAAAGAACTTACTTGGAGTCGATGGGCCTGCTGCAGTCATTAACGCCTAAGACCGTGCTCTGATATTATCTCTGTCATGTTCTAGTTTCCCAGGACATGACCGGCAGGGGACAATATTTCCACCTCCCCAAGTCTCGTGACATGCACGTACATGACGTGAGGTGATCAATTCCTGACCTAAACTTAGACTATAAATACTGATACCATAACATGTGTTTGTCTTAATCATGCTTGACATGCACAAATTCTAATCAGTAAAAACTATTCAAACATACAATATCATATTGAATTCCTATAACTTGCATGCTTGCTATGCTTGAGTAACCTGAGTTTTATACAATATACATCACTTGAAACTTTTTAATACATATTAACTCAAACTTGAGTTTGCATTATACATGCAAGCTATTAACTTATGTAGCTGAAACAATTTTATTATAATAATGCATTAATGTACAATATCTTCAATATAAAAATTTAGAACTTAAGTTACATCTATCTTGAATTCTAATTACTTAAACTAACATATAGCTTTACATGTAAGCCTTGATGTTTTCCCTAATAACTGTAGCAGCTGCTGTTCACCGTCTCCCATGCTTGTCCTCCACGTGCCTGAGTGAAATGCCTGCAAAACTAAAACTATGAATAGTGAGTCATGTAAAGACTCGGTAAGTAAATCTAGAATATAATGTAAATGGAACTTGGAGTGCATATTTATATATACTATTACAATTGGAAGATTCTATGTCAAACCTGAATCATGGTCATGAATACTTCGTATACATGCGCATATCACTATTTCATGAAATAAACATGTAACATAACTGAAACTATAAACTTGATGTTAAGATAGTTCAACGTCAAATGAAAATACAACTAAAAGAAATATTATAAACCTGCTAAACTGACACTTATACATGATATAAATGCACATGCATGATTTAATAGCATAAATATTCTTGAAAATCATGAACATGACTTGAAAACTCCTTAGTTCCACGTTTGTTGGTAATTTCCTTAAAACAAGTTCAGTTGAGTTGTAATGAGTCTTGAAGATATCGGCGCAATCAGACAGGTATTTGAAGGATATCAAATGAAGCTGTTAGGGTTTGCGTTCATGGTGAATTCTTGTTTCGGTTCGAAGACTATGCGTTTGTTGTTTGTTTGAGTGGACGTTCGAAAAAAAACTTCCATTGTTTTCAAGTTTGAGTACGTTCGAGTGACGTTCGAATGAAAATATCCATAGGTTTCACATTCGAGGTGCATTCATAAGGACATTTGAACGATTTTATGGAACTGCTCGCGTTCATCACGTATTCTTATGGCGTTTGAACGGCTGTACCTAAGTGGGTTATTTTGAACGCGTTTTGAGCCAGTTTTTCACAAGGAAAACCCTACATTTATCGTACTTATATAAACAAACATAGAGCCACCTTATCAACTGTATTCCAAACTACAACATTGTTTATTTTCAACATTCCTGAAAATTCACCTAGAACACTTCTTTGGTTTCCATGTCTTATTTCTTTTGGTGAAATTGAGTTTTGATTTGCCATCAATACACAAACATAATCCTAACCCAATTTTCTAAGCTTTCAGAGTTCTATAGGAGGAAGATTGGTAGTCGGAGTTCTAGAATTACGAGTTTAGAAGGTTGATCCACTCAGAGACTTCAGAGGTTCTAAAGAAGGCCGTTTTGTGCGGGCTTGAATAGTTCTTCAAGTTATTACAGTCTGGAGGTATTTGAGTAGATGAAGTTGCCATCATAGGTCTTATACCATTGCTATAAGATTTTCTTATTATAGTGGATTTGGCAGGAAGCCTATATACCCCGAGTGGTTTTTCTCTGTCAAGAGTTTTCCACTTCGTCAACAAAATCTTTGTGTTGATTATTTTTTTGCTTTGCTTTGATTTATTTATTTATTGCTTTATTTATATATGCTAAGTGTGATTGTTGATTTATACCATAGTTTCTCTAGCTTTGACCAGTCTTAGATTAGAGTACTTGTTTGATTCCGCACAGGGTCAAAACATTAAGTGAACCTTAGATAAATTTTGAATTTTTTAATTGGTATTAGAGCCTGACCTCAATCATTGACCCGTTTAGCTATGGAGAAAAGTCGACCCTTAGATTGTCCCTCGTTCTTTGATGGGGTTGTGTACCTGTATTGGAAGATTTGCATGAGAGTGTTCCTCAAATCCTTATATGAGAGGGTCTGGATGTTAGTAGAGTACGGGTAGAAACCTCATGTGGTTATGGTTGATGTGGTTCGTTCCCCTAAAGATAAATTGACTTGGACTAAAGATGAGTTTGATGCTAGCAATAAGAACAATAAAATAATTAACGCCATTCATACTACTGTTTGATCGGTTGAATTTAGAAGAATATTTATATGTGAGATAACCAAGGATGAATGAGACATCCTTCAAACTGTGCATGAGGGGACACTGTCAGTTAAGAATAATAGACTCCAAGAGCTTGCTACAACATTTGAAGTCGCTTGGATGAGAGATGATGAGACTTTTGATGAATTTTACACTGAGATTAACGATATTGTTAACTCCCGCTTTAACCTAGGCAAGACTATTCCTATGAATAGGATAGTTAGGAAAATTCTTAGATCTTTACTTGAACAGTTTTTATGAAATATCATAGCTATCTAGAAAATTAATGACTTAGATCATCTTAAACTAGAGGACCTCATAGAAAAACTTTAGGTTTATGAGAGAAAACTTCATGGATATAGAAAACCCAAGACCATAACGATGAAGATCGCAAAGAAAGTTTGACATGATTCGTCAGGTGATAAAGATAATACTCTAACTGATTGGCCATACTTTCTAAAAGGTTTAAGAAGTGTCTTAAGATGAAGAAAAGTGGTTATATCACTGATAGGGATATAGAGAACAAACCTAAAGAGAGTAGTCGTAGTATGAGAGAGCCTAGATAAGACAAGGAAAGCAATCTTCACGCTATCCAGTGCCATTAATCTGAAGGGTTTGGGCATATAAGATCTTAATGTCCCACATACCTAAATTCTAAGGGAAAGAAAGTTATGGCTGCCTCACTTAGTGCTTCAGAAGATGGCTATACTTCTGATGAGTCTCCTAAGGATAAGAGCAATATTATTACATTTACTGCTAGTGTGACCGATCAGAGAGAGGACAATATTAGTGATGTAGATGCTGGTTCAGAATTCTCTCATGATGAGTCTATAGATAAGGATGATCTTCAGGTAGCCTACACTGAACTAATTAATGAGAGCCTAGCTATCAAGAAGACGAATGTTGAGGTCAATAAAAGGCTAAAAGAAACTGAGCTAGAAAATAATGAAGTTCAAGTCAAGCTTGACAAGAGCCTTTAAGTTATTGATGATCTTGAGGAGAGGAATAAATGACTAGTTGATAGAGTCAAATTCTTATAGCAGAACTTGAAAATACTAGAACCCAATATATGTATTTTCTTGTGAGACAGAGAAATTAGACTACATGTTAGAGATTAGCATTGAGTCAAAATGTGATGAGGCGCCATCATCTAAAACTGTACCTATCTCTCCTCCAAGTGACTTAGGAAAGAAACTCATTGTTGAGTGTCAAGTGCTTCCTCATGTGGTTCCCATTTCTGTGCACCAACCTCAATCTAGAGGTACTTATGGTAAACCTCGCTCTCATATAAGGTTTGTACATGTTTTCCATCACTGTGGCAAGTCAGGACATATTAGGGCTAAGTGTTTTGTGCTGCATAAACAAAAGAAAAGGCCTAAACATGTTTTGCCTAAATTTAAAATATCGGTATTAAACCCGAAAGCCATTTCATTTTTTCGATTTTTTTCTAAAGTTTGAAACATTTCCATTCTGTCTTTTCTATAATCGTTTTGAACCAATTGATTTGCCTACTGAATTCGAAAAAAAAAAAACGTACATTCCAAAATACCCTTGGGGAAATGCACCAGGCGCCGTCCTCAGGGCCACAAATAAATGTAAGGACCGGACCAGGGCGGACGATTTCAAAGCGGACTCCATATTCAGATTCGTTGAATTTGGTCTTTCAAGTTTCTGTGCTAGTTAAACAAATAAAATTCATTAGTGAGAAACTTGCATTATTGATAAGGAGTTCTAAGTGAAGAAGACTCTTAAGAAAGTTTGGGTGAGGAAGCGAATGACTTCCCATCAATGTCTGAATGCCTTGATCCTAACAGACATGATGAGAGTGCACTTAAGTGTACCTCTTCTCAGATGTTGCATTCATGTTTTCCTATTGCATGTGTGTGTGCGTGTGTTGTTTTGTTTGTTGCACGAATGCCTGTCATTTTGTTTTCATTGCATATTGGTGAGCTCTTCTTCGGAGAATGTTATCATCTTCCTACCCTCAGATTCTTAATTAATTTTGTTGTATTTGGAGCACTATATAAACCGAAAGAATTCTTCACAAAGGCTACGCCAAAACTTTTCATATCTTGGGTTTATATAAGTGAGTAACTCTAAATGTTAAGAGTAAGCCACTGATTTTGAGGATCCTTAAGTCTAATTGACTAGAGGAACCTCGAGTTAAAATTTTTGAGGTATTTGCCTAGGCTAGCACCAAGGGCAAAATACCCGTGCACTCAAGGCGTAGTCTTGCCATTGAGTTTTGGCTTTGGTGTGTGCATCTTTGGAGGCCACACACTTGGGTGGATCTTCGGAACGTGGAAGAGCTTGCTGAGTTCGAGAAAAGCTTGTAGATTGGAGGGAGGACTGGAGGAACGTGGATCTCGGAAGTTCATTACACGGCCGTTGGAAGGGTTGATGCTTTGCAACTCCTCTGGTTCACTGGTTCAACATTTCCCTTCGCTGTTTCGCTGATTCGGGCTACTGTTTTACTCGGTTTCGCTATTGTTTTTGTCATATTTTCTGGTTTACTATTTTGCGATAATGCGGGACTGCTTTGCGGTGTTTCGGGGTGTAGTTTAGGTACTGTTTAGGGGTGTAGTTTCGGTGCAATTCGGGACAGTTTGGGGGTGATTTGGTGCAGTTTAGGTGCAGTTTCGGGACAGTCTGTACGGCTGTTTGTGGGCGTGAACTGGGGCAGTCTGTGGAGGGTGTTATTTATTTGTTATTAGGCGTGAGTTGGAGGGCTGAAGGAAGGGTTTTTTGCGTTGAAAGTCAGACTGGTTAGGGATTATTTATGCGTGAAGTTGCTAGTTAAGGAGGGTGTTTGCGTGAAGCTTGTGAGTGAGGGTTTGGGGTTACGTGAGTGGAGTGTGCAGGTCAGGGGGCTTATGACATGAATCAGTGAGGGCTATATTGAGGGTAGTGGCGTGTTAGTGCTTGTGGAGAATGAGGGCAGACTTGTGGTGTTGTTACGTGGAGTTGAGTGTTGATTTGAAGGGGCTTTCTGCGTGAAGAATGGGCAGTGGCTTGGCTTATGTGTGCGTGGAGTTGAGGCTACTTGCGTGAGTGGAGTTGAGGCTGCTTGCGTGAGTGGAGTTGGGGGCTATGTGTGTGCTATTGGTACGTGAAGTGTTTTGGCGAGAATAGCTAGGGGAGTTACGTTAGGGTTTCTTTTTTGTTGTTATTTCTTTGTGAGTTTGAGCTAGGGTCCAATGATTTGGCTTGTGTTTTCTTTTATAGGAGAGGGTTGGGGTTATCCTTGTATAGGTAGGGAAAGAATATTGTAATTATGGGGGGAATATTTAATTTGTGTATCATAAGGAAATGATATCTTTAATTAGGGAGGTAATTTATTTTAGTTAGGAAGATGATTATTGGGATTTGATTTGATTTCATTTAGTTTAGGCATGTGATTTAATTTAATTAGAAATTCTTGGGAGATCTGGAAGTTGTTCCAGATATGGATAAACCACTCACACTTTATTGCGATAATAGTTGTGCAGTGACGAACTTCATAGAACCAAAAAGCCATAAAAAGGAAAGCATATATAAAGGAAATAACATCTCATTAGGGAGATGGTGTAGAGAGGAGACGTAACTCTCACGAAGATTGCATCCATAGAGTACCTAGCTGATCTGTTTACAAAGACCTTGTTGGCTAAAGTGTTTGAAGGTCAACTAGAGTGTCTATGATTATGTGACATGTTCCATTTTCTCTAGTGTAAGTGGGAGATTGTTGGGATATATGCCTAGAATTTCATGTAATGTGTAAACAAAATTATTCATTTGAAATAAAAGATATATTATTCATCTAGCAATTATTTTGATTTAAATCGCATATTATAAATTGTCTAGTTTACCCTTGATTACTTATGTGATTTCAGGCTTAGTGTATGATTGTCATACACGAGAGAATTTAAGCCTGAAATTAGTAATCTAAAATAGTTCATATGGACTGAACAAAATGGGTACTTTGTTTGTGGTTTATCTATTATTTCGGTCTATTCCATAAATGTATGGCGACCTTGATCTGTGATCGTCCATATGGAGCATGAGAATGGAGGCACCTTGTATGATGTAATCATATAGGCTAGACCTAAATAGAAATGAATTTTTTATTGCATCTGTTAAATAAATAAATTCATTTCAATCTACTAGATGATCATATATGGATTGATATGAATCCTAAGTTTACTAAGAACTCATGCATGGCATGCTATGTCTTTTGATTTACAAATGGGAGGTTGGTGAAGAAATACGGACCAATGGCTACGTACTTTGGAGACATGTTTTGGTGTATGGCTGGGGACGTTTCACATAGATATGTAGTTCGCTTTTTCTTGCAGGAAGTAGAAGAGTATCTTTTTTAAGGGTTGATTCGGTACTTGAATGATTAGAACGCTCAAGTCTTTCTATTAAGAATAGAAAGATTAATATTCATAATAATAATGAATAAACCATTTAGAGAATAAATAGTACTTAAGACAAAAATAATTAGAGGAGGGGTATAATAGACATTTTGACCCAGCTCTAATTATTAGATACTCGTGAAGAGTCAATCTGTATACAATGACTATATTGATGGACACCGACGTAATTCGGCTTATATAATATATCTACAGTGACGACAATGTAACTTTAGGTTTTTAGTAGAGTAACCTAAAATTAATAATTCATAATATTTAAATAAAATGTTTATTTAATATTTCAGGATTTTTAGAGCTCGGAACTATAGGTCCATTTGGTCCCCGTGCTACTTCGATATACTATAGCAAATTTAATATAATTGGATTGTCTAATTTTTAACTCACATGCATTAATATTATTAATATGATTAATCATATGTCATACTTGAAACTTTATATTAGTTTTAATATAAAGTTTTTTCCGATAATAAATGATTATGAGAAAATCATTTATTGTTTATAAAAATTTTATTATTATTAAATTATTTTATAATTTAATATAATTTTGGAAATGGATAATAATGAAATTTGATTTTAAATATTTTCATTTTCAAAATTGGTAGTTACATTATTCATAATGGTAACTTTAAATGTCATAATTAAGACATTTAATAAATTTAATTTTATAGAAAATGGCCATGGTGGTCGAATTTTCACAAGGGGCAAGGCAAGGGTTTCGTTTTGTTTTTGATAACAAATTAAACCCTACATATAAAAATGAAAAGTATGTTTTCATTTTAACCTAATCTAACTTCACAAAACCATAGCCTCCCTAGTCTTTTTGTTTTCTTTGAGGAGTTGAAGAGCAAAAGGAATAACGAAAGTTGTTTGAAAAAACCTTGATCCTAAAAAATTTAGAGATCCTATATGTGAGTGAAGCCCACTCTTATATTTTTTGGTTACGAGTCATTGCACGGAAGATCTTTGGAACTTGACACAAAATCTATTCTTCTTCTTCTTCTTGCACATCTCGACAATGAGCGGAAAAATCCGCTCACTGTCGCAATTTAACACTTTTTTATGCTTGGATTTTATCGTGTTCTTGTGCATAAAATTTTGAGAGCACGAAAGGCTGTTTGTTGACATTTTGGGCCGTTTTGGAGTGAATATTTTATCTAGAATAGCTGCTAAAAATCATTACAAAACAGTAAGTAAAACAGTGAACAATGCACACGTGTAGGGAAATTTCAATGTGCAAAACAATTCAGTTTTTCACTACTGTATTAGGGTTGTTCCGGAGGCTGTTTGTAATATCTCAAATATTTTTCAAAACAGTTCTAGAAGCTTTCCGAATTTAAGTTTGGAATTTGGAACTGATTGATATTTGAAAATAAGGTACTATGTATTGGAAAATAGATTGGAATTTTTTTAAGAGAAATTTCATCGTGTTGGAAAACACGTGGTTCTATAAACCGGTTACACGATTTTTGATTATATTATTTTACGCATAAATGTTTCTTGTTTTGGCTATAAAGATAGCAAACAAACTTCGATTGAACTGATTTTTGAACCATCAAATTCTTTTTTCCGAGACGAACAACTTTCATGTTGAATATGTTTTGAAATTTGCATCAGAACGGCTTCAGAAATGTAAATTTACGTGAAAATCCCATGACAAGGGTCTGAATGTAATTTTTCAGGGTCAGATTATAAATTTCATGAAGTTTTCTATAAATACCCATAATTTTCTGAAATTACCAAAAATGGCAAAACTTTTCAATCCTCCAAACTCGACCCCTCATCCCCAAAATTCACCCCATCGGTTTGTGGTTGCGCCGGCCACACCCTGGCCACCGCCGGTCGGCTCACCACCCCAAAAAGATGCGTCGGAGCACCCCCATCCTCCAGCTGCCGGCGGCCAGCCAAGAGACACCGAAATCCGGTGATATAGCGTGAAGAAGGCGCGAGAATGGGTATTCTGATCCTGAATCCTCGTTTCATTTCATGACCCAAGCCACCAACCAAATCGAAGCTCTCGGAGAGTACTATAAGATGGCGGTGACGATTTTTCCGATTCGTGCTCGATTGTATGCAAAATAAGGAGAAAAAGTAGTGGTGAACATTAATGTTGAATGAACAGTACCACCGATTGAAATTTCGTCGATTTCAGCGCGTTCGTAGGATCGTTTGGAGTTCGTATATGCCCTCGAAATCTTGGGAAGACTTCCCGGTAAAAATTCGTTAA
>SKCR01031211.1:0-16643 GCA_019454045.1 Zanthoxylum bungeanum | reverse complement strand
TATTTACTGCCGCTTATCCGGGGATCTCATGGGTCGCTTCCCGATAATCCACGATAACGCACAACTTGCACTCTTGAATAATCAGGGATTATATAGAAGAGAGAGAAAATAATCTAGGATTAATTACGGAGATATTTTATTTAGGATAAAATATCGTATAGAGAGAGAACGATTAATTGGGAATTAATCGTAAAATTATTATATTCGATAAATAATCGAAATTCGATTTCGACGCGAAATTAAAATTAGATTTTAATTCGGGCAAACGAGTTAATTTAGAATTAATTCGTTAGCGACGTAAATAATAATTTCGCTAGGCGCAATTATTTACTTAAATTCGATTTAATTAACGTCGCGACGTAAGTTCGGTATTTCGGAATATCGAACCAGAACGCGTGAGTGCACGTGGCCCACTTTCATTTGGAAACGTGTGCGGCCCACATGACACATGTCATATTATGCATTATTTATTCTAATGCATTGCATGGGATAGTGTAAAATGCACTCAATGGTTTTGCATGGAAATTGAGTGTTTGACACTCTAAGCCATTGCATGATTTGTGTGATAAGTTTATTATTAATTTAATAAATATTATGGCATAAATATAAATTGATTTTTGTAACAAAGATCATTCAACTCTCTCATTTTGTCTCTTCTCTCACGCCCAAAACTAGAAATATTGGGACTGGTTTTGAACCAGAAAAACGTGAACAATAGGGAAGCAAGAGTGGATTTTCATGGTGAAAATTCAGTGCTAGCACACTACAGTCTTGTGAAGTGGTAGGGAGGTTCGACCATGAGACGGGATCCATCCGACGATGCATGGAGCTCCATTTCGCAGCTCAAACACTGAAGACAGTGGGCTTGGACTGCATGCAGTGGTGCCGAAGGCAGTGCATTTTTTGGGCTTGATTCGTCTTCAATTCGACATAACCAATCAATGTGAGTATTCCGCTACCTCCGTTGATGTATTCACGCATTATTTCATGTCTTGATTTGATATTGGGCCTTAGAAAACTCACAGTAAGGTCGATGATGAGTCGCACTGAGCTACCTATATCCTTCTGGGGATACGCATTAAACAGTGCAGTACTTATTTTGAATAAGATTCCGTCAAAGTCTGTGGAACAGACTCCATATGAGATATGGACGGGAGGAAGAAACCAGGTTTCTCTTTCCTGAAGATTTGGGATGCTGGGCATATGTTAAACGTTTGGAAGGTACCAAACTAGAACCCAAATCAGATAAATGCCTTTTCGCGGGATATCCTATGGAAACCAAAGGATATTACTTCTATCACCCACAAGAGAACAAAGTATTTGTTGCTCTACATGCAATTTTCCTTGAGAAGGAATTCCTAGATGCAGTGGTAAGTGGGAGGAAAGTGGAGCTCGATGAAAATCGTAGTGATACTGTTCCTGGCAATGAATCAACGACGGAACATAAACAGACCATCCAGGATGAGTCCTACCACAATCTTCATATACAAAGGACCGCGTAGGTCGGAGAGAGTCAGAAAGGTACCTGAGAGGTATGGGTTCCTGATCTCGCCTCATGTAAAGATATTATCTTATTGATTCCGCTTTATGGCAAGAAGCCATGATGTCCGAGATGGATTCCATGTACGCCAACCAAGTTTGGACACTGGTTGATGCACCAGAAGGCGTAATGCCTATTGGATGCAGATGGATCTTCAAGAAGAAGACCGACATGGATGGCAACGTACAAACGTACAAAGCTAGGCTTGTAGCAAAGGGGTATCGTCAACAATATGGTATTGATTATGACGAAACTTTCTCACCCGTTGCCATGATTAAATCCATTCGGATAATGCTTGCAATAGCTACATATTTCGATTACGAGATATGGCAGATGGACGTTAAAACCGCTTTCCTTAACGGAAACCTTTTAGAGGATGTTTATATGCAACAGCCTGACGGTTTTATCGTACCTAGACTTGCAAACAAGGTTTGTAAGTTAAATCGATCCATTTATGGATTGAAGCAAGCATCACGGTCATGGAATCAGCGTTTTGATGAGATCATAAAAGAATATGATTTCGTACAAAACGATGATGACCCTTGTGTATACAAGAAGGTTAGTGGGAGAGCACTGACTTTTATTGTCCTTTATGTCGACGACGTATTGCTTATAGGCAATGACATTCCAATGCTAACGTCGGTGAAAGTTTGGCTTTCATTAAAATTCTCCATGAAAGATCTGGGAGAAGCAGCCTTTATTCTAGGAATAAAGATCTACCGGGATAGATCTAGAAAGCTGCTTGGACTCTCCCAGAGTACATATATTGACAAAGTGTTGAAGCGATTCAATATGGATCAATCCAAGAAAGGATTGATGCCAATGTCACGTGGTATCCTTCTGTCTAAGGACATGTGTCCTAAGACTAAAGAAGAGAGAGATAACACGAGTCGGATACCGTTCGCCTCGGCAGTCGGATCGATCATGTATGCCATGATATGTACGCGACCGGATGTGTCATATGCTTTGAGCATGTGCAGTCGCTTTCAGGCCGATCCAGGTGAAGGTCACTGGATGGCAGTTAAAAATATCCTTAAGTATCTTAGACGAACTACGGATGCTTTCCTAATTTATGGAGGTGGAGAACTTGAGGTGTCTGGGTACACCGATGCAAGTTTCCAAACCGACAAGGACGACTTCAAATCGCAGTCGGGGTACATTTTTTGTTTGAATAACGGAGCAGTGAGCTGGAAATCTTCCAAGCAAGATACTGTTGCCGATTCAACAACAGAAGCGGAGTATATTACTGCGTCAGAAGCAGCAAAGGAGGCAGTTTCGATCCGAAAATTCCTAATCGGATTAGGAGTAGTTCCGTTAGCAGCTGAGCCCATGCCATTGTATTGTGACAATAACGGGGCTATAGAACAAGCTAAGGAACCAAGGTCTCATCAACGATCCAAGCATGCTCTTCGGCGTTACCATCTGATTCGGGAGATTATACATCGTGGCGATGTAAAAGTCAAGAAGGTCGCGTCGGATGACAACATTGCAGATCCGCTAACGAAGGCTGTTCTTCAGGATGTGTTTGAACGACATATACATAGTTCAGGTATTAGATGCTTGAGTGACTGGCTTTAGGCCAAGTGGGAGATTGTTAGACATTATGACCCATAGCGTCACTGTTTTGTAAATGATATTGTATTATTGTACAAAATTAACTATGTGATAATGAAATTGCCTTTTGCCGTTTTGTAAAATTATTTACTTTGATATATTAATGGCAAAAGTCCATATGATTAGTTCCGTATTGAGATGATATGAGACAGTATCAATATAAAAGGTTTAATCATTAAATATCCCTAGTCGGAGTATTATCGAGATCGGACATCGATAATGCGGAATAGACTAGTATTGGACTTGTGCGAGTTGTGATGGCACAACGGCACAGTTCTCATATATTTAAGTATTGGATACTTATGCAAGTGCAATAGGAGGTTGTGTTTTACCGATGGTACGGAAAACAGCTTCGCTCTGGATAGACCCCGCGGAATACCATTGGTAGTATGTCTGCGTGTCTATGGGAGGCCGCATCAGGGTAGGTGTATATGGTCTTAACCTAAGACTTACATCGCTAGTACTTGCGACAATCAGTAAACTTTGGTTTTGGTGGTTCGGGGCTTTAACCGGTTCTGTGTACGCCTCTTCTGGGTTTATCGGGAATCGTAGTGTACTGGATGTGATGTCAAGATGGAAGTATCACTTCAGACATATGGAGATGATGATCACACTGGATACAGAACTAGTACTCTATAAAAGGTTGCAACCGTCGGGACAATATGACTAGGTCAGGATTGTCCGATTTAAAGAGACTAGTTGTTTGATGTCCGATATATGTTTCGTACGGGGCAGACACATTTCCAGCCCCAGGCCTAACATGTGATCGTCTGATACTGGATCGATGTACGCGATACGGTATACTACGCTTGATAAAGATCTAATATTCCAATAAGAATATTTCTGGAGAATTGGGTAGGCATGGCGCTTTGCTAGAAGCCAACCTTGTCTTGTAAATCGGTAAAAACGTAGTACGAGGTACGTACGTGTTCGGATTATCCGACGACCGTATTTACTGCCAACATATCCGGAGATCTCTTGGGTCGCTTCCTGAAGATTCACCTATGATGTTTGATTTGAACTTTATTAATCTTGGATTAATTACGGAGAAACTTTATCTTGGATAAAATGCCTAATTAGGAGAAAGAACGATTAATTTGGAATTAATCGATAAAATAATATATTCGATATATTAAACGAAATTAGATTTCGACGCAGAATTAAAATCGGATTTTAATTCGGGCAAACTAATTAATTTAGAATTAATTCGTTAGCGATGTGAATAGTAATTTTGCTAGGCGTAATTATTTAATTCACGTCGCGACGGAAATTCGTTAATTCGGAATTAGTGAAACCGAGCCCGAAAGTGTTTGCGGACACATTCGTATTTTGAAACGAGTGGGACCCGCAAATCACATCCCAAAGTCTCATCACTTGACACGACTAGTTGATGGATGTATCTAGTCACCTTTATGGGATGATACATTGTCACAATTCTCAATGTAAGTTGGTGAGGCCATTTAATGGCTTTTGGGAGGGAAAACCTTTCACGGTTTTTGAAGGGTTTTTTATCAAAATATTTTGGTAATTGTTATCATCATCATTCACGGTTTTTGAAACCATAAAAAGTGAAAAGAAAAACCAAAATCCACTCTCCCTCTTCTTCTTCTTGCTCACGCCGTGAGCTTCTTCTAGTGCAGAAAAATTGTTTTTCTTTTCTCCATTTTGCTAGCACAATGAGGGATCAAAGGAGGTGATAGGGAAACAAACTTGGAGCTTGGAATACTAAAAGACTTGAAGCTTTTCTCCATCTTGCTCTTGGCCGAAAGTTTCCACCTTGAAGACTCAAGGATTCTTTTCATCTATTTTCGTCACAAGCCTTGTAAGTATGATTCCGCCATGCTTCAAGCTATGCATGTATAATTTTGTGTGTTTCATTGGCTTATACTTTCTTTGGGACTAATTATAGAAACCAACATAGATTTATTCTAGGAACAAAGTGTTGCAAATATCCATCCGCCATCTCTTATTAATTTATTTACGCGCTTATTATGTTTTTAGAATGCATGTTAAGGGTGTATGATGAGACTTTAACAAAGATAATTAATTGGTTGCCAATTACGCGGAAAAACCCTCAACATATATTAAGCGTTTTTCCTTCCATTGAATGATTCATTCCAAGATCCAAGATTGGCACTGGTTTGTTGGCCAAAGTCAAGGCCTTTATCCATCGCGGATGTGTTTGAATCATGAAGGCTTTGTTCCATATCGGTGTCTTGTCCAAGTTGTGATTTTGGCCAAATTCAAGATCACTTCTTTCCATCGACATCGATTACGAAGCTTTCCAAGGTCAATGGGTCACGCTTAACTGGAATCATTAAGTTTGTTGTGCCAAAGCCAATGCTTAGTTGATTCAGAGGAAAAATGTTAGGAAAATATTTTGGATATATTGGCATATATATTATATATATATTTCAGATTTGGATTTCCACCTACTGGATCTAGGAATTGGATGAGATCCAATTGATCTTAGAGATCTACCTAGTTATATATCATACACTTGTTGGCCAAAGTCAAGGTTGTGTGTTATTTGACGGGATCCTAGCCCACTAGGAAACAAGGTTTCCCGAGTACTCAACAGAGGGTTAGAGGCTCGCCGAAAAATAGTGGGAGGCAAGTATTAAATTGCAATTTCGTTTAGTTACTTGCCAATACGTGCTCATTTCAATTTTTCGTCGTTAATTAAATAAATGTATTAGTTGGACTAATATTTAATCGTTGTTTAAAATTAAACAGTTGGACTATTCAAACTACTTCAAATTATAGTTGATTATATAATTGGATTATAGTAATCAATAAATTGAATTTAATAATTAAATTATAGTTGATTATATAGTTAGACTATAGTAATCATTATATTCAATAGTACCTGAAATCGTTGATTGGATAGTTGGACTATAGCAATCAAGATAACTGAAAGATTAGCGTTTAAAACATAAACCTAGGTTAAAAATGTCTTTAAACGACTTTAATTTTCAAATTGGGAATAATACGTCAGGATAGTCATGGGAACTGAGAAGTTATTCTATTTGATAGAACAACCTCTTGGGCCTAAAGCTCGAAGTTGAGCAAATAGTAGAACATGATCTTTGGAAGATTCATTTGATGATAACTTTAATGCTCAATCTTTTACGTTTACCGCAATGACACTTTAATTCCATCGTCAAAATTAAGGATTAGATTCTTGTACCTTGATGATGAAATTAAAGATCTTCATAGATCTATTCTTAGATCTTAGAAGTACAAATTGCTATAAGAAGCTCTTTAGCTCGTGTATGTCAGAGGGTACGTTTGTCGAGCACTAGGTGTCACATATTATTGCTAACATCGATCAGCTAGGTTAGCTGGGCATTACCTACTTGGCTGAGACTACCAAAGATTTGATCTTATAGTCTCTATCTGAAAGTTGGGGCAGGTTCATTGTGAACCAAGAGTAAACTCTGGGAGAGTTGATGGCTATGCTTTAGGAGGCAGAGCCAGAGCTTCTAAAAGGGGCAAAGACAAAATCATCACAGTCTTCTAGGAAGACAAAGGACATATCCCAAGATGTCTGTCTAAACTGTGGCAAATAGGGTCACTAGATGCGTGACTGTCGTATGGACAAGGCAGACATGAAGGAAGTGAAGGCAGGGCAAGGCTCCGACTTCAAGTATGTTTGTTAAAACATGTTCACTACTAGTTTCAAAATTGGATTTTGATATTAGATGTGGTACATAAGATATGTACTGATATTCGGAATCTACTGATTAGTAGGATACTGACTTCAGTTGAGATTTATCTGCGAATCGGAAGCGAGATGAGAGTCGCTGTTTTAACCGTAGAAACCTAATTTTAGGAACTACCCTTCGGGTGTGTACTTAAGTTAGGAAACTGTTACAATGTAACAGTTTGACTAGAAATATTATATCTATATCAGAGTATAACTCGTTGCGGGTATACCTTTATATTCTAGAACACTAAAGTGTTTTATTTTATAAAGATGATATTGAGATAATAACATTATATGTGAATAACAGTATTTATATTTTGAATATAAATGAATCTCAAACATATAACATGACAAAACAAATAGCTCAACTGAATTTATCAGATGAGACTTATTTGTGGCATTGTTGTCTGGGACACATTAACAAGACTTGTATATCCACATTTTTGAAGAATGGATACTAGGACGGATTTGATCCTATTCAAATGATGTCTAAGAATCTAGTTTAATTAGGCAAAGTGCCTAAAACACCTTTTACTTGGTAAAAGTACAAGTGCCACCGATCTGTTAGCCCTCGTTCATAGTGACATATGTGGGCCCATATCTAGCTAGGCTAGAGGTGGATATGAATACTTCGTAACCTTTACGGATGTGGCATCGCGTTATGGTTATGTGTTTCTTTTGAAACACAAGTCAGAAACTTTTAGAGTTTCAACACGAAGAAGACAAACAGATCGGCAAGAGTATTAAAACATCATGATTGGACCGTGATGAAAATACTTAAGCAATAGGTTTCTCGATTGACTGAAAGAGTATAGTATTCTTTCAATGTGGACTCCTCCCGGAACACCTCAATTGAGCAGTGTGTCAAAACGGAGAAACCGAATTTTGTTGGACATGATAAGGTTAATCATGAGTCACTTTGAGCTACCATTTTCCTTCAAGCGATACACATTTAATAGTGCAACACTTATTTTGAATAAGGTTCCATAAAAATCTGTTATACAGATTTCATATTAGATATGAACAGGAAAGAAATCGGGTTTTCTCATTCCTGAAGATTTGGGTATGCTGGGCATATGTTTGGATGGTACCAAAACTAGAACCCAAATCGGATAAGTGCCTAAATTGTGGGTTATCCTAGGGTAACCAAATTATAGTACTTAAACAATTCACAAGAGAACAATGTAATGTTGCTCGCCATGCGTTTTTCCTAAGAGGAATACCCATATGCAGTGGTAAGTGGGAGGAAAGTAAAACTCGATGAAAATCGGAGTAATACTGTTCCAGACACCGATTCCTTAATGGAACACAATAGTTCATCATGGATGAAACTATACCAAAAATCTTCGAATACACAAGAACCTCGTAAGTCGGAGAGAGTAAAAAAACAACCTGAGAGGTATGAGTTTCTGATCTCACCTCAAGTAGATGTCAATCTTAGTGAGGAAGACTAACTGACTACGTATGAGGAAGTGATACAAGGTGTTGACTCCCTATTATGGCAAAGTGCCATAAAGTCCGAAATGGATTCCATGTATACCAACTAAGTTTGGATACTAGTTGATGTACCAGAAGGCATTGTGCCTATTGGTACAATATAAGTCTTCAAGGAAGACATACATGGATGGCAATATACTAACGTACAAAGCTAGGCTTGTAGCAAAAAGTTATTGTTATCAACATTGTTCGATTACAACGAAACCTTTTACACGTTGGTTCCATTGGATAAATCTTGCTATGATGCTGCTGTGTTTTTCATTTATGAAATATAGCAGCTGAACGTCAAAATCGCTTTCCTTAAACGGAAACCTTTTGGAGGATGTTTACAACATCCTGACGGTTTTGTTGTACCAAAACAAGCAAACAAGGCTTGCAAGTTAATCGATCCATTTATGAATTGAAGCAAGCATTGCGTTCTTGGAACCATCGTTTTGATGTAATCATAATGGTATATCATTTAATTCAAAATGGAAAATGATTCTTGTGTATATAAAGAGGTTAGTGGGAGCGCACTGACAGTGAATGTCCTAAATAATGATGATATATCATTTCTTGGAAATGATATTCCCATAATACAATCGGTGAAAGCTTGGCTTTCATGAAAATTCTACGTAGACTACTTGTGAGAGAAAACCTTTATTCCAGGAATAAAGATCTATTGGGATAGATATAAAGGTTGTTGGCACTCTCTGAGAACTCGTACATTGAAATAGATGTACGCCACCTGGTGTCTCATATGCTTTGAGCATATGGAGTCACAATCAGGCCAATCCAAGTGATAGTCACTGGATTGATGTTAAGAACATCCTTAAGTATCTTAGAAGAACAAATGATGCTTTCTTAAACTAAGGAAATGAGAACTTGAAGTGATTGGGTTCACTGTTGTAAGTTTCCTAACCGATAAAAATGACTATAAGTCGTAATAAAGGATATTATATAGTTTGAATAACGAAACAGTGAGCTGGAAATCTTCCATGCAAGATATTGTTGCCGAATAAACAACAAAAGCGAAATATTGATGCAGCTGAGGCAGCAATAGAAGCACTTAGGATCTACAATAATCCTAATTGGATTAGGAGTAGTTCTGTTAGCAGCTCTGAGCTAAGCTACAGCACAGGCTAAAGAATTAATGGTCTCATCAACGATCCGAGTATATATACTTCAACTGTTCATCTGATTCGTTCGGATCATACATCCTGGCGATTTGATGATCGAATAAATCGCATCAGATGATAACATTGTAAATCCGCTGACGAAAGCATTTTACTCAGTAGAAGTTTGAGCGAACCATACATAGTTCAAGTGTAAGACACTTGAGTAATTGGCTATAGGCCAAGTGGGAGATTGTTGGACAATTATGACCCATAACATCACTATTTGTACATATAATGGTGTTGTTGTACAAATTAACTATGTGACAAAGTAAATTGCTCTTTTATCATCATTGTAATTAGATTACCAGGATATATAAATGATAAAAGTCCATATGATTAGTTCCGGATTGAGATGATATGAGACAGTATCAATCCATGAAGGTTTAATCATTAAAACATCCATAGTTTGAGTATTATCGAGATTGGAAATCGATAATGCGAAATAAACTAGTATTACACTTGTGTATGTTATGTGAGCATAACGGCATAGTTCTCACATATTTGGGTATTGGATACTCATGCAAGTGTGATAGGAGGTTGTGTTTACCGATGGTACGAAAACAGCTTCGCTCTGGATAGACCCCTCGGAATTCCATTGGTAGTATGACTATGTGTCTATGGAAGTCCGAATCAGGGTAGGTGTATTTGGTCTTAACCTGAGACTTACACCGCTAATACTTGCGACAATCAATATACTTTGGTTTGGTCGTCTAGGGCTTTAACCGGTTCTGTGTACGCCTCTTCTGGGTATATTGAGAATCGTAGTGTATTGGGTGTGATGTCAAGATGGATGTATCACTCCAGTCATAGTGGAGATGATGGTCACGTAGGATACGTAACTGGTGCTCTTATATGCTGCACCTATCGGGATATTATGACTAGGTCATGTTTATCTGATTATAGAGACTACTTACCAGAGATCCGATATGTGCTTCGTACGGGGTGTAGGACACAAAAATTGGATGACGCTGTTCCGGGCTCGCGGCCCGGTTGGGAGTACGGAGTAGCTCACGGGAGAACTAAATCGGAGAAATAACATGGAGTCGCCACCCGGTGTGAACCGGGAAAATGATTTAAGGCCGCACTCATCCCTCGCAAGGGAAAACCTCAAACCGTGGGTTTGGAATAGTCCATTACTTATGCCACTTGTAATGATATGATTTATGCAATAATTTAATCGAATCTAGCAACATATATTTCCAAGGGTATTCTATTTCTAATTTCACATGCATAGAAATAAAGCTCGTATCTACGTTTGCCTATAACATATTTGCATATAACCTATGCCTAAGCTTGCATGCATAAAAGTAGATTGAAAAAACGATAAACACATAATTGCACAAACGCATTACATTGATGATAATGGAAACTCAAATGGACAATGATTGTACAAACATGCATATTAAAGAGAGGCAATTAAGTGCATAAATATTGAAGAGAGCTAACTAAACAAATGATGGGGAAGGGAATGACTAGGAGAACAAACATGCATGAAACATAATAAAGGAATCTGTCGATTGTGTGCGCGTTCGTGTAGCGTTCGAATGGTAAACAGAATACAAGCGTTCGAGTAACGTTTGATAACACATTCGAACGATAAACAGAATGTCCACGTTCGTATAGCGTTTGATAACGCATTCGAACGGGATGAGACCTGATGCATGATACAATAAAACGCATGAATGTTCGAGTAGCTTTCGTAAGCACGTTCGAATGGTAAACAGAAGGTTCGCGTTCGTATAGCATTTGAGAACGCGTTTGAACGGGACCAGACCTGATGCATGATAAAACCAAGAAAATACGTGCACGTTCGAGTAGTGTTAGTAAACGCATTCGAATGGTAAACAGAAGGTTCGCGTTCGTATAACGTTCGAACGATTTGTTCTTGGAACCATCGTTTTGATGTAATCATAATGGTATATGATTTAATTCAAAACGAAAAATGATTCTTGTGTATATAAAGAGGTTAGTGGGAGCTCACTGACAGTGAATGTCCTAAATAATGATGATATATCATTTCTTGGAAATGATATTCCCATAATACAATCGGTGAAAGCATGGCTTTCATGAAAATTCTACGTAGACTAGTTGTGAGAGACAACCTTTATTCTAGGAATAAAGATCTATTGGGATAGATCTAAAGGTTGTTGGCACTCTCTGAGAACTCGTACATTGAAATAGATGTACGCGACCTGGTGTCTCATATGCATTAAGCATATGGAGTCACAATCAGGCCAATCCAAGTGATAGTCAATGGATTGATGTTAAGAACATCCTTAAGTAACTTAGAAGAACTAAGGATGCTTTCTTAAACTATGGAGAATGATAACTTCAAGTGACTGGGTTCACTGTTGCAAGTTTCCTAACTGATAAAAATGACTATAAGTCGTAATAAAGGATACTATATAGTTTGAATAACGGAACAGTGAGCTGAAATCTTCCAAGCAAGATATTGTTGTCGAATATGTTGAGTTTCAATCAAGTCCCAAGATCATAAATCATGCATAAAAACGAGTTGAATACAACCAAATGAGGTGCGGAAAAGACTCACATGGATCGGTTGCATGCGGCGAAGATGAACCACGAACTGCTCTCCCTTGCTCGGCAGTGAGCTGCGCGTGGTAGGGGCTGCAATGTAATGGACTGGTTTGCCTCCTCCATGTTCGGCCATTGATGACCTCCATTGAAGCTCCAAGCTTCAAGCTTTTCCATACTCATAAATTCGTTTCCCTATCACCTTAGGATAACTCTATGTGTGTGCTAGCACTTGGTTTTGAAACAAAATCAATTCTTGCTTCTCATTACTTCTCGGCAGAACCAGAAAAACAAGAGAGAAGAAGATGAAAAACGGCTCCAAGCCGAGAGAGAAAGGAGGGAAAAGAATAAGACCGTATGTCTTGCATGAGGGAGAGAGAAAAGCTTTTTATTTTGTTTTATATATTTACCAAGTAAATAATAAATAAAACATATATCACTTTTAATACAAAAGTCAAAAAGCAAGAAATAAATAATGTTATATTTCATTTCAAGCTTTTAAAAGCTTTTCATCAACACAAATCAACTATTCATATCAAATCCATCCACTTTAATAAAGTGACAACATGTCATGTCACATCACTCAAAGTGACAAGTGACTTGACGATTGATGCGACTAGCGATTTGACGCTTGATGTGACTTGCGTGCCGCGCTCGAATTCGAAATACGAATGCGCTCGCAATCACTCTCGGGCTCGGGTTCGCTAATTCCAAATTAACGAATTTTCCGTCGCGTCGTAATTAAATGATTACGCCTAGCGAATTCACTATTCACGTCGCTAACGAATTAATTCAAAATTAATTTGTTCGCCCGAATTAATATCTAATTTTAATTCCGCGCCGAAATCAAATTTCATATAATATATCGAATATATTATTTTATCCGATTAATTCTAAATTAATCGTTCTCTCTCTTTATTAATATTTTATCCCAGATAAAATATCTCCGTAATTAATCCCAGATTAATTTTCTCTCTCTCTAATTAAACCTAGATTAATTAAGTGCGAGTTATACATCATCGGTGAATCTTCAGGAAGCGACGACCCATGAGATCTCCGAATATGTTGGCAGTAAATACGGTCGTCGGATTATCCGAACACGTAAGTACCTCGTACTACGTTTATACCGATTTACAAGACAAGGTTGGCTTCTAGCAAAGCGCCATGCCTACGCAATTCTCCAGAAATATTCTTACAGGAATATATAGATCTGTATCAAGCGTAGTATACCGTAGTATTGTGTATATCGGCCCAGTATCAGATAGTCACGTGCTAGGGCTGGGGCTGGATAAGTGTCTGCCCCGTCCGAAGCACATGTCGGATGTCTGGTAACTAGTCTCTATAATCGGATATTCATGACCTGGTCACAATATCCTGATTGGTTGCGCAACACTTAAGAGCACTAATACCATATCCTGCGTGACATCATCTCCAATATGACTGAAGTGATACTTCCGTCTTAACATCACACCCAATACACTACGACTCTCTGATAAACCCAGAAGTGGTGTACGCAAACCGGTTAAAGCCCTGTACCACCAAGACCAAAGTCTATCGATTATCGTAAGTATTAGCGATGCAAGTCTCAGGTTAAGACTATACACACCTACCTTGATTTCGGCCTCCCATAGACACATAGTCATAATACCAATAGATTCCGAGGGGTCTATCCAGAGCGAAGCTGTTTCCCGTACCATCGGTGAAACACGACCTCCTATCGCACTTGCATAAGTATCCAATACTTATATATATGAGAACTATGCCGTTGTGCCCTCACAACGCGCACAAGTGCAATACTAGCCTATTCCGCATTATCGATGTCATGTCTCGATAATACTCCTGTTGGTTTCTATAATATGTCCCAATGAAAGATTAAGCATATGAAATACAACAATGAATATATATTAAAATATGAAGTATGGCGGAATCATACTTACAATGCTTTAGTGATGAAGAAAATCAAACCAAAAGTGGAAGCTCCAAGGTTGATGATTTTCGGCCAAGGAAGACAAGAGGTGGAAAGCTCCAAGCTTTGTGTATTCCAAGCTCTTTGATGGTTTCCCTATCACCTCTTTATGATCCCTTGAAGGTGCTAGCCTTTGTTGTGATTTTTCAATGCACAACTTCTTCATCTTGCAACAAAATTGAAGAAATGGAGAGCAAAAACTGCATGCAGTTTTCGGCAATTTGAGAGAGAAAGGTTGTGTGTTGTAATTAATTTTTGTTACCAAAAATCAATTTATATTTATGCCATAATATTTATTAATTAATAATAACTTCTGACACAAATCATGCAATGGCTTAGAGTGTCAAACACTCAAACTCCATGCATAACCATTGAGTGTATTGTACACTATCACCATGCATGCATTAACCATTAAATAAAATAATGCATATAATGACATGTGTCATGTGGGCCCCACACGTTTCCAAATGAAAGTGGGCCCACGTGCACTCACGCGTTCGGGTTCGATATTTCTGAAATACCGAAATTACGTCGCGACGTTAATTAAATCGAATTTAAATAAATAATTGCGCCTGGCGAAATTATTATTTACGTCGCTAACGAATTAATTCTAAATTAACTCGTATGCCCGAATTAAAATCTAATTTTAATTTCGCGTCGAAATCGAATTTCGATTTATATATAGAATATAATAATTTTATCGATTAATTCCAAATTAATCATTCTCTCTCTAAATAAGGCACTTTATCCAAGATAAAGTTTCTCCGCAATTAATCAAAGATTAATTAAGTCCGAATCAAATATCATAGGTGAATCTTCAGGAAGCGACCCAAGAGATCTCCAGATATTTTGGCAGTAAATACGGTCGTCGGATAATCCGAACACGTACGTACCTCTCGTACTACGTTCTTACCGATTCACAAGACAAGGTTGGCTTCTAGCAAAGCACCATGCCTACCCAATTCTCCAGAAATATTCTTATAGGAATATAAGATCTATATCAAGCGTAGTATACCGTAGTATTGCGTACATCGATCCAGTATCGGACGATCACATGTTAGGCCTGGGGCTGGAGATGTGTCTGCCCCGTACGAAACATATATCGGACATCAAGCAACTAGTCTCTTTAAATCGGACAATCCTGACCTGGTCATATTGTCCCGACGGTTGCAACCTTTTATAGAGTACTAGTTCTGTGTCCTGCGTGATCATCACCTCCATATGTCTGAAGTGATACTTCCATCTTGACATCACATCCAGTACACTACGATTCTCGATAAACCCAGAAGAGGTGTACACAGAACCGGTTAAGGTCCCCAACCACCAAAACCAAAGTTTACCGATTGTCGCAAGTACTAGCAATGTAAGTCTCAGGTTAAGACCATATACACCTACCCTGATGCGGCGGCCTCCCATAGACACGCAGACATACTACCAATGGGATTCCGCGGGGTCTATCCAGAGCGAAGCTGTTTTCGGTACCATCGGTAAAACAACCTCCTATCGCACTTGCATAAGTATCCAATACTTAAATATATGAGAACTATGCCGTTGTGCCCTCACAACGTGCACAAGCGCAATACTAGTCTATTCCGCATTATCGATGTCCGATCTCGATAATACTCCGACTAGGGATATTTAATGATTAAACCTTTATGGATTGATATTGTCTCATATCATCTCAATCCGGTATTAATCATATGGACTTTCGCCATTTATATATCAAAGTAAATAACATTACAAAACGGCAAAAGGCAATTTCATTATCACATAGTTAATTTTGTACAATAATACGATATCATTTACAAACAGTGACGCTATGGGACATAATGTCTAACAATCTCCCACTTGGCCTATAGCCAGTCACTCAAGCATCTAATGCCCGAACTATGTATGTGTCGTTCAAAAAACTTGCTGAAGAACAGCCTTCGTCAGCGGATCTGCAATGTTGTCATCTGATGTGACCTTCTCGACTTTACATCGCCACGATATGTATAATCTCCCGAATCAGATGGTAACGTCGAAGAACATGCTTGGACCGTTGATGAGACCTTGGTTCCTTAGCCTACGCTATAGCCCCGTTATTGTCACAATACAATGGAACGGGCTCAGCTGCTAACGGAACTACTCCTAATCCGATTAGGAACTTTCGGATCCAAACTGCCTCCTTTGCTACTTCAGATGCAGCGATGTACTCCGCTTCTGTTGTTGAATCGGCAACAGTATCTTGCTTGGAAGATTTCCAGCTCACTGCTCCGTTATTCAAACAAAAAATGTACCCGGATTGCGACTTGTAGTCATCCTTGTCGGTTTGGAAACTTGCATCGGTATACCCAGATACCGCAAGTTCTCCACCTCCATAAATTAAGAAAGCATCCTTAGTTCGTTTAAGATACTTAAGTTCTTAACTGCTATCCAGTGACCTTCACCTGGATCGGCCTGATAGCGACTGCACATGCTCAAAGCATATGAGACATCAGGTCGTGTACATATCATGGCATACATGATCGATCCGACTGCCGAGGCGAACGGTATCCGACTCATGTTGTCTCTCTCTTCCTGAGTCTTAGGACACATGTCCTTATACAGAGAGGTACCACGTACCATTGGAACCAATCCCCTCTT
>SKCR01031210.1:0-16630 GCA_019454045.1 Zanthoxylum bungeanum | reverse complement strand
CCCACATGACACATGTCATTCTAATGCTTTGCATGTAGATTGTGTACATTGCACTCAATGTCATTGCATGGAGTTTGAGTGTTTGACACTCTAAGCCATTGCATGTTTTGTGTCATAAATTTATTATTAATTTAATAAATATTATGGCATAAATATAAATTGATTTTTGGAAAATCTTTTAACAAAAACACAAAAACTTCTTCTCTCTCATTTTTGCTCTCTTCTCTCACGCCCAAATGAAGGAATTGTTCACTGGTTTGGAACCAGAAATGGCGTGAACAAAGGGAAGCCAAGAGTGGTTTCTCATGGTGAGAAATCAAGTGCTAGCACACTTTCAAGTCTTGCGAAGGTGGTAGGGAGGTTCGACCATGAGGCGGGACTCATCCGATGGAGTTTGGAGCTTCGTTTTGAGACCCGAAACTGCCAAGACAGTGAGCATGGACTGGTTGCAGTGGCGTGAGCAAGGCAGTACGTTTTTGGCCTTGATTCGTCTTCAAATCGACATAACCGATCAATGTGAGTATTCCGCTACCTCCGTTGATGTATTCATGCATGTTTTCATGTCTTGTTTGATCTTGGGACCTAGATTTTTACCAACATTAAGAACATCTGTCAGTATCTGAGAGAACTAAAGATGTTGTCTTAACTATGGAGATGAAGAACTTGAAGTGATGGGATCACTACTGCAAGTTTCCAAACAATAAAATACTACGGTACTATAAAGTTTGAATAACAGGGACAGTGAGCTGGAAATCTTCCTAGCCAGATAACTGTTGCCGAATAAACAACAAATCGGATTATTGCTGCAGCTGAGGCAGCAATAGAAGACCATCTGGGTCGAAAATAAATCTAATAAGATTAGATAACGTTCTGTTAGCAGCTGAGCTAGGCGTCAGCATAGGCTAAGGAATTAAAGGTCTCATCGACGATCCAGATATATACTTCTATATCATCTGATTCGTTCGGATCATACATCGTGGCGATGTGATGATCGTGTAAATCGCGTCAGATGATAATTAAGCAAATCCGCTGACGAAAACCTTTCCTCAGCAATTTGAGCGAACCTTACATAGTTCGAGTGTAGGACACTTGAGTGACTCGCTACGTGCCAAGTGGGAGATTGTTGGATAATATGACCCATAGCGTCACTATTTGCACAGAACATTGTGTTGCTGTAGCAAATTAACTATGTAACAAGGAAATTGCACTCTTGTCATTTGTGATTAGATCACCATAGATATATAAATGAAGAGAGGTCCCTATGATTAGTTCCTGGATTGAGATGATATGAGATAGTATCAGTCCACGAAGGATTAATCATTAAATATCCCTAGCCGTAGTATTATCGAGACTGGACATCGATAATGCGGAATAGGCTAGTATTGCACTTTTGCGCGTTGTGAGGGCACAACGGCATAGTTCTCATATATATAAGTATTGGATACTTGTGCAAGTGCGATAGGAGGTCGTGTTTCACCGATGGTACGGGAAACAGCTTCGCTCTGGATAGACCCTTCGGAATCCCATTGGTATTATGACTAGGTGTCTATGGGAGGCCGAAATCAAGGTAGGTGTGTATAGTCTTAACCTGAGACTTGCATCGCTAATACTTACGACAATCGGTAAACTTTGGTTTTGGTGGTGGGGGATCTTAACTGGTTCTGTGTTCACCTCTTCTGGGTTTATCAGGAATCGTAGTGTATTGGATGTGATGTCAAGACGGAAGTGTCACTCCAGTCATAATGGAGATGATGTCACGCAAGATACGATATTAGTGCTCTTAAGTGATGCGCATCCAATCGTGATATTATGACCAGGTCATGAATATCCGATTATAGATACTAGTTACCAGACATCCGATATGTGTTTCGGACGGGGCAGACACTTATCCAGCCCCAGCCCTAGCACGTGATTATCCGATACTGGGCCGATATGCACAATACATTAGTATACTACGCTTGATACAGATCTAGATATTCTTTAATGGATATGTCCGGAGAATTAGGTAGACTTGGTGCTTTGCTAGGAGTCGACCTTGTCTCGTAAATCGGTAGAACGTAGTACTGGTACGTACGTGATTCGGATACTCCGATGACCGTATTTACTGCCAGATTCCGGTGATCTCATGGGTCGCTTCCCGATAATCCACCGATGACGCACAACTCGCACTCTTGAATAATCTGGGATTATATAGAAGAGAGAGAAAATTAATCTAGGATTAATTACGGAGATATTTTATCCGGGATAAAATGTCGTCTAAAGAGAGAGAATGATTAATTCGGAATTAATCGATGTATTAATATATTCGATATATTAGACGAAATTAGATTTCGACGCGGAATTAAAATTAGATTTTAATTCGGGCAAACGAGTTAATTTAGAATTAATTCGTTAGCGACGTAAATAATAATTTCGGTAGCCGCAATTATTCGATTGAATTAACGTCGCGACGTAAGATCGGTATTTCGGAAAATATCGAACCCGAACGCGTGAGTGCATGTGGGCCCACTTTCATTTGGAAACGTGTGGGGCCCACATGACACATGTCATTCTAATGCATTGCATGTAGATAGTGTACAATGCACTCAATGTTATTGCATGGAAATTGAGTGTTTGACACTCTAAGCCATTGCATGTTTTGTGTCATAATTTTATTATTAATTTAATAAATATTATGGCATAAATATAAATTGATTTTTGGTAAATCATTTTTAACTTAACACAAAACTTCTTCTCTCTCAATTTTCTCTCCTCTCCTCACGCCCAAAAACTGAAACATGTTACTGGTTTGGAACCAATTCAGGCGTGACTTTAGGGAAGCAAGGGTTGGATTTTCATGGTGAAAATTCAAGTGCTAGCACACTACGAGTCTTGCGAAGGTGGTAGGGAGGTTCGACCATGAGCCGGGATCCATCCAACGAAGCTAGGAGCTGCGTTTCTCATCTCAAAATTCTGTTTTTGGAGGCAGTGGACTGCATGCAGTAAGCTTACCAAGGCAGTGCGTTTTTGGGCATGATTCGTCTTCAAATCGACATAACCGATCAATGTAAGTATTCCGCTATCTTCATTGGTGTATTCACGCATGTTTTCATGTCTTGTTTGATCTTGGGACCTTAGAATAAACCAACAGCTATTCCTTGAAATTTGGTTTTAAAACCAAATATTTTTATTTCAATTTTTGTCCACTCACTTCGATCATACGACGGTGCATGTATACTCAGAGGATGAGCTTGAGAGGATAGATACTGATGCAGTCACTAGGGTTTAGAGTCCACCAGTTCAAGTCAGAGAGAGTGAGTGTCCAGTCATAGTCAAGTAAAAGTTAAGCATTAAGTCTTTGGTTATGTGATAGTCATTGTAAAAGTATGTGTTATTGAGTACACAATTATTAATGTTTATTTTGCATATTATGTTATTAAGTTTGGGCTACGGTCCCATATATAAGATATTTAAGTAGAGAAAAGAGTATTAGTATTGTTCATGGTTAGAGAGTCAGAGACTAAGGGGAATAGTATTGCCTATTCCCTGCCGGTAGCATCTCTCAGATTGGGGATGTTACATTGAGCTATGCAACTTTCAATCTACTGCCTGTTGAAATTGATCCTGACTCCACTCTTGAAGAGCGAGAAACTTTTGAAAAATTGAAGGATGATAACATTAGGGTGAAATCCTACATTTTAGGATCGATAGTTCAAGATTGCTCAGATAGTACATGGAGGTACCAGATGCTTGGAGCATTATGAGAACACTCAAGGAGTTGTTCAAGGAAAATCAAGAAATAGAAATATATAGGAGGTCTAAGGAATTTCTCTGTACTACACTCAATGATGGAGGAGTAGTTAGCATTTATGGTTTGAACATGATCGACCAGATCCGATATTTGGAACAATATGGCATTGTGATTGATTTACGGCTAGGCCGTAATTTAATTCTGTCTTCTTTACCTGGTACTTATGCTGGTTTTGTGTTAGATTTCCATATGCATTCGATGCAAGCTTGTTATTAATAACTTCAAAAAATATTACGCACGGCAAAGCATGACTTGAAGAAGGGCAATCTTATTTTGTACCACCATGGTGGACAAGCTCTTCAAAGACTTGTAAGAAGTCTAAGAAAATGAAAATGGGAAAGAAGAAGATTTCAAAGAAAAATACCAAGGAACGCAAAACTGCAAGACCGCATATAGCTCGTGATGAATGTCTACATTGCAAGAAGTCTGACACTGGAAGAATGACTGTCCAGAACTGAAAGGAAAGGTTGGACCCTCAAGTATATTTTGTATTTTTCTTATTATTGACATATCATTAGCCGTAGATATAAATAGTTGATGGGTTTTAGACACTGGCAGTCATACTCATATTTGTAACTCCATGCAGGTCATGGGGTTAAAAGAAGGTTGAACAAATGGGAGATCCAGCTTAGAGTTGGCAATGGCGAGACATTGGATGTCAATGCCATCGGAATGGTTGTTCTATATCTCCCTAATAGATGTAAATTAGATTTACTTGACTGTTATTATGAACCATCCCTTAGCAGACAAATAATATCACTATCGATATTAGATAAAAAGGGATATAAAATAAATATTAATAATGGAACTTTATGTTTATATGATAAAGATAAAATTTTGATATGTGAATGTTCCTTATCTAACAGTCACTATATTTTGGAAAAAAAAATAGAGATGTCTATAATCTAGAGGAAAATACAAGTAGATGATCTGAATTAAATAATGTTGAATTACGGCTTAAGAGATTGAGCCACATAGGTGTTAGACATCCATCAAAACTGGTAAATGATGGTTTGATTGACAATCTTACCTTAGATCCTTATCCGATTTGTGAGTCATGTATCCAATGAAAGATGAAAAAGGCAACATTTTTTTGATTTTGGACACATTGCTGAAGATTTAATGGAACTAATACACAATGATTTGTGTGGTCTATTAAATCATGTCATTCATGATGGTTCAACATATTTCGTGACTTTCACGGATGATAATTCAAGATATAGATATGTCTATTTGATTAGACATATATTGGGAACATTTGACAAGTTCAAAATATTCTGAAACGAAGTAGAAAAAAATCGGTAAATTCATCATGTGCCTTTGACCAAATCGAGGTGGTGAATACAAGAGTGAGGAATTCAAAAATTATTTAACGTGGAATGGAATTCTTTTCCAATATATCCCACCATAAACACCTCAACAAAATTGTGTGTATGAGCAAAGAAATAATACTTTATTGGATATAGTGCGATCTATGATGAGTTATACAGATCTTCCATATAACCTTGGGGGTTACACTTTACTTACTGCTACCCACATACTTAATAGGTATCTATCAAACATTGTGTCTATGATCCCTTATCAGATATGGTTCAGTAGAAATCCAAGTCTTAAATACTTAAAGATTTGGGGGTGTTCTGCATACGTTAGAGTTGTGCACCGAGATAAACTAGCACTCATAGGGTATAAATATAGGTTCGTTGGATATCCTGAAAAGTCTTTGGGATATCGATTCTACGATTCCGAGCAATGAAATGTATTTTTTATTCGTTTTGCAACTTTTCTTGAAAAGAAAATTTTGAGAAAAAGTGGAAATTATAGAATGATTGAACTTGATAAGTTTGATCCCAACAGTATTGAACTTGAGATGGAACTAGAGAGCCAACTAGGTGAAGGATCTACAACACAGGTTATACATAAATGGAATAGAATATCAAAGCCTAATGAGAGATTATTTTTAACATCTGATGTGAGCCTTGATGTTCTTCTCTTATAGGAAACATATCCGACTATGACAAAGAAGTGATTTTTGATATTGATTCGGGAAAATGGCAGGAAGCCATAAAATTTGAAATGGATTTTATGCATGAGAATCAAGTTTGGGACTTATTTGAACTTCCCGAAGAAGTTAATCCTATTGGTTGTAAATGGATTTATAAAATAAAGTAAGGGCCCAATGGAAAAGTGGCCCGACGGGTGGCGAAGGTTACACTCAATGTCTTGGGATTGACTTTGAGGAAACATTTTCACCAATAGCCATGTTAAAATCCATCAGGATTCTTTTAGCCATTGTTGCATATCACGATTATGAGATATGACAGATGGATGTGAAAACTACTTTCCTAAATAGATTCCTTAGGTAGGATATCTATATGGAACAACCAGATGGTTTTGTATCCAATGAGACTTCAAACTTGGTTTGTAAGCTCCAAAAGTCTATTTATGGACTTGAACAGGCATCCCGAAGCTGGAATCATCATTTTGATGAGATAATTAGATTATCTAGATTCATCAAGAACGAGGAAGAACTATGTGTTTATGAGATAGTTTTCCTAGTTTTGTTTGTAGATGACATGCTTATCACAGGAAATGATATAGGATTGATGTAAAGTGTGAAAGCCTACCATTTCAAGAACTTCTCCAGGAAAGACATTGGTGAAGCTTCCTATATACTAGGTGTAAGGTGTTAGTGTCCTAGACATGCCACATGATCTCTAAGCGTGATTCGTGTGTGAATAAAATCAAAAATAAGTTGAGGAGGACTTACATTGATCGGTAGAGAAGTTAGAAACTTTCTTTGGATATAGAAGCTCCAAGCTTTAAAATCGAATTCCAAACTCAATGGTGAGTTTCCCTATCACCTTCACTTGACTCTCTATGTGCTAGCAAGGTTGAAATATTGCAACAAAATCTCTAAGGAAGAAGGAGAAGGTCACGGCTTTGGTAGAGGAAAAATAGAGAATTTTGTGTTTTATATTTTGTTTTCAAAAAACAATTTACCAATTTCTTTTTCCAAAAAAGTGTATATGCTTTTCCAAAAGCAAAAGTCAAATTGTGTTGAGCAAGTCTCCATTAAATGCTCTCAACCACTTCCATCAACTTGATTGACTAGTGATGTAAGTTAATGGGTCCCACACTTAAATTCAAAATTCAAGTTGGGTGAGACTACACACTTCAGTCTCGGGTTCTTTTAATCCAATTAAATGAATTTTATGTCACGACGTAATTAAATCCAATTTAATTAAATAATAATGCCTAGCAAAATTATTACGAAAGTCGCTTGTGAATTAATTCCAAATTAATTCGTTCGCTCGATTTAAAATCCAATTTTAATTTCGCATTGAAATCCGATTTCAATTAATATATCCAATATAATATTTAATCGATTAATTCCAAATTAATCGCGTTCTCTCTTCTATCAGAATTTTATCCCAGACAAATTATTACCGCAACTAATCCCAGCTTAATTTTCTCTCTCTCATAATTAATCCCAGATTAATTCTGTTTGAGTCTAATGTCATCGATCAATCTTCGGGAAGCGACCAAGTAGATCCCTGGATATGTTGGCAGTAAATCCAGTTTTCAGACTATCCGAACACGTACGTACCCAGTACCACATTCCTACCGATTTACAAGACATGGTTGGCTTCTAACAAAGCACCGTGCCTACCCAATTCTCCAAAAATATTCAACGAATAATATGTAATCTATATCTGGCATAGTATACTATGTATTGTGTAATACGATCCAATATCGGATGTCACACGTTAGGCCTGGGGCTGGAATTGTGTCTGCCCCGTACGAAGCATATAAAAGATCACTAGCAACTAGTTTATTTAATCAGATAATCATGACCTAGTCATACTATCCCGATAGCTGCAACGTATGATACTACTAGTTCTATATCCCTGCGTGATCAACTTCTCCAAATGACTGAACTAATGCTTCCATCTTGACATCACACCCAATACACTACGATTCTCAGTAAACCTATAAGAGGCGTACACAGAACCTGTTAAAGCCATGGACGACCAAAACCAAAGTGCACTGATTGTCGTAAGTATTAGAGATGCAAGTCTCAAGTTAAAACCACATACAACTACCCTGATTCGGATTCCCATAGACACATAGTCATATTACCAATGGGATTCCGATGGGTCTATCCAGAGTGAAGCTATTCATGGTCCAACAGCTAACAGAACCTCATATCACACTTGCATAAGTATTCAATACTTAAATATATGAGAACTATGTTGTTGAGCTTCCATAACGCGCACAAGTGTAATACTAGCCTATTCCGCATTATCGATGTCCAGTCTCGATAATACTACGACTAGGGATATTTAATGATTAAACCTTTTGTGGATTAATATTGTCTCATATCTTATTAATCTGGTACTAATCATATGGACTTTTATCATTTATATATCCAAGTAATCCAATTACAAAATGATAAAAGAGCAATTGCATTTGTCACAAAGTTAATTTGTACAAGAACACCATGTTCTTTACAAATAGTAATGTTATTGGTCATAATTGTCCAACAATCTTCCATTTTGCCGATAGCCAATCACTCAAGTGTCCAACATCTGAACTATGTACGGGTCGCTCAAACGTTTGCTGAGATATCGCTTTCGTCAGTGGATCTGCATGGTTATCATCTGAAACGATCTTTTCGATCTTCACATCGCCACAATGTGTGATCTCACGAATCAGATGAAACCATTCGAAGTACATACTTAGATCATTGATGAGACAGTAATTCTTAGCCTGTGATGTAGCACAGCTCAGCTGCTAACAGAACTACTCCTAATCCAATTAGGAATTTTATAGATCCAAAATGCTTATTTTGCTGCCTCAACCGCAACAATATATTCCGCTTTTGTTGTTGAATCAGAAACATAATCTTGCTTGGAAGCTTTCTAACTCACTATTTCGTTGTTCAAACAAAATATATACCCTTATTGCGACTAACAGTCGTCTTTATCGGTTTGCAAACTTGCATCGGTGAACCCAGTCACCTCAAGTTCTCATTCTCCATATACTAAGAATGCATCCTTAGTTCGTCTAAGATACGTAAGGATGTTCTTAACATAAATCAAGTGACCATCACCTGGATCGGCATGATAGTGACTACAGATTCTCAAAGCATATGAGACATCAGGTCGCATACATGTCATGGCATACATGATCGATCCGACTACTTAAGCGAACGGGATCTGATTCATTGCATCTCTCTCATCTTTAGTTTAAGGACACATGTCCTTAGATAGAGAGACGCCATGTTATACTTGAAACAGTCCCTTATATGACTGATCCATGTTGAATCTCTTCAACATTGTCAATGTACGACTTCTCGGAGAGTGCCAACAACATTTAGATCTATCCTAGTAGATCATTATTCCTAGAATAAAGGTTGCCTCTCCCAAGAATTTCATGGAGAATTTTCATGAAAGACAAGCTTTCACCGATTTTAGTATGGGAATGTCATTGCTAAGAAGCAATACATCATCAACATATAGGACAATCAATGTCAGTGCGCTCCTACTAACCTTCTTATATACACAAGAATCTTCATCATTTTGAATGAAACCATATACCATTATGATCTCATCAAAAACATTGGTTCCAAGAACGCAATGCTTGCTTCAATCCATAAATGGATCGAATTAACTTGCAAACCTTGTTTGCATGTTTTAGCATCACAAAACTATCAGGCTATTGCATATAAACATCCTCCAAAAGGTTTCTATTAAGGAAAGCAGTTTTGACGTCCATTTGCCATATTTCATAATCAAAATATGCAGCTTTAGCAAGCATTATCCGAATGGATTTAATCATGGCAACGGGTAAAAGTTTTTATCGTAATCGAAACCATGTTGATGATGATACCCTTTCGCTACAAGCCTGTCTTTGTACGTTTGTATGTTTCCATCCATGTTTGTCTTCACCATGAAGACTCATTTGCTACCAATAAGCATAATGTCTTCTAGTACATCAACCAGTGTCCAAACTTGGTTGTATACATGGAATTTATTTCGGACTTCATGGCCTCTTGCCATAAAATGGAGTCGATACCTTGTATCGCTTCCTCATACGTAGCTGGTTCATAATCCTCAATAAGATTAATATCTACATGAGGTAAGATCAGAAACCCATACCTCTTAGGTTGTTTTCTAACTCTCTCGGACCTACGCGGTTCTTGTGTATTAGAAGATTGTGGAACAGTCTCATCCCTGGTGAATGGTTTGTGTTCCATGAGGGGATCGGTGCCAGGAACAGTATCACTCCGATTTTCATCGAGTTTTACTTTCCTCCTACTTACCACTGCATTTAGATTTCCTCTAAGGAAAACCGCATGGAGAGCAACAAATATTTTGTTCTCTTATGGGTTGTGGAAATAATATCCTTTGTTTTCCCTAGGATAACCAATTACAAATAGGCACTTATCCGATTTGGGTTCTAGTTGGCACCATCCAAATGTTTAATATATGCCCAGCATACCCAAATCTTCAGGAATGAGAAACCCGATTTCTTTCCTATCCATATTTCATATGGAGTCTATCCAACAGACTTCTTCATAACCTTATTCAAAATAAGTATTGCACTGTTCAATGCATATCCTGTGAAGGAAATTAGTAGCTCAGTGCGACTCATCATTAACCTTACCATGTCCAACAAAGTTTGGTTTCTCCGTTCGGACACACAACTCAAATGAGGTGTTCCGGGAGGAGTCCACTATAAAAGAATACTATATTCTTTCAAGTGATTGAGAAAATCATTGCTCGAGTATTCTCCACCACGGTACAACCGTAATGTTTTAATACTTTTACCGGTCTATTTTTCTCTACTTCGTGTCGAAACTCTTTGAATTTCTCAAATGTTTCCGACTTGTATTTCATAAGATATACATAACCATAACGTGATGCAACATCCGTAAAGGATACGAAGTATTAATAACCACCTCTAGCCTGGCTAGACATGGGCCCACACATGTCACTATTATCGAGGGCTAACAGTTCAGTGGCACGTACACATTTACCACTAAAAGGCATTTTAGGCACTTTACCTAATAAATAAGATTCGCAGACGTCATATGAAATATGATCAAATCCGTCCAAGTATCCACTCTTTGAAAGTATGGATATACGAGTCTTGTAAATATGTCCTAGACGACAATGCCACAGATAAGTCTCATCCGTGTTACTTAGTTTGAGCCTTTTGTTTGTCTTGTTATATGTTTGAGATTCATTTATATTCAAAATATAAAGACTATTATTAACATCTGTTGTACATAACAAAATGATATCTTTATATACAAAACACCTAGTGTTTCATAATACAAAGTTACACCCGCAACAGGTTAAACAAAATACAGAGATGATGTTCCTAGTCAAACTAGGTACAAAATAACAGTAACCTAATATAATATATGCCCCAATGGCAGATACAAAACATAGGTCCCAACGGCCAAAACAGTGACTCTCGTCCTATTTCTGACTCGTAGGTCGATCTCATCTAAAGCTAGTATCCTGCTAATCAGCAGATCATGCACACCAGTACATAAGTGAGTACCACATCTAGAATCAAAAATCCAATTATTAAAACCAGTAGTGGACATGTTTATAAAAAACATACCTGAAGCCGGAGCCTTGCCCGTATTCACTTCCTTCAACTACGCCTTGTACTCACGGCAGTCACACTTGCAATGACCCCGTTTGCCATAATTTAGGCATATGTCTTTGGATATGTCCTTAGTCTTCCCAAAAGACTATGATGATTTAACCTTGCCCTCCTTCTTCCTTTTATTCACACCCCAAAAAGCCTTCAGCCAAGCCTTGGCCATCTGGGATGTCGAAGTAAGGTGCGCCTCATGCCTCTTCCTTTCATAACCTCTGGCTCTGGTTCTTTCAGCATCGCCAATAACTCTCCAAGAGATTTCACTTGGTTCATCATGTTATAGTTCATGACGAACCCGCCCCAGCATTCAGGCAGATACTGTAAGATCAAATCTATAGAAGTCTTGGCCTCGAAGGTTATGCCCAGTTGACCTAGCTGTTCGATGTCAGCAATCATCTGTGACACGTAGTGCTCGACATATGTACCATTTGACATACGTGAACGAAAGAGCTTCTTTCACAACTCATGCTTTTGAGACTTAAGATTAGATCTGTAAAGATCCTTCAATTTCAACATCATACTGTAAGGATCCAATCCTTTGTTCTGATGATGAAATTGAGGAGTCATTGCGGCAAGCATTACGGATGCTATACTATTTGCTCAACTTCAGGATCAGGCCCGAGAGGTTTCTCTATGATATAGAGTAACTTCTCATCTCTCAGGACTATCTTGAGGTTCATCTCCCAATCTGGAAATTTGGAGCCGTTAAAGACATTATCGCTCATGACGATGTCCCTAATGCTAATCTTTCCAGCCATCTTGATTGTAATAGTCCAACTATTCAATCAACGATATCGGGTACACACAAAATGTAATGGTTACTATAGTCTAACTATATAACCAACTACAAGTGGAGTAGTGTGAAAATAGTCCAACTGTTCAATGAAAGCAATAAAAGATATTAGTCTAACTAATATATATTTATAATGACGATAAATTAAATAAAAGAGCGCGTGTAAGCAAGTATTAAATGAAATTGCAAATTTAATACTGGCCTCCCACTATTTTTCGGTGAGCCTCTAACCCTCTGTGGAGTACTCGGGAAATCTAGTTTCCTAGTGGGCTAGGATCCCGTTAAATAACACACAACCTTGACTTTGGCCAACAAGTTGTATGAAACTTAACTAGGTAGATCCTTAAGATCAATTGGATCTCATCCAATTCCTAGATCTGGTAGGTGGACCTCCAAGTCTGAGATATATATCCAATATATATTTCCTAGCTTTTTCCTCTTAATCAACTAAGCCTTGGCTTTGGCTCAACAAGCTTAATGATTCCAGTTAAGCTTGACCCATTGACAGTAGGAAAGCTTCGTAATTCACGTCGATGTACAGAAGTGGCCTTGACTTTGGCCAACAAATCACAACTGCCCAAGACATGCGATATGTAACAAAGCTTTCATGGTTCAAACACATCCATGATGAACGATGATATTGACTTTGACCAACAAACCAATGCCAATCTTGGATCTTGAGAGAAAACCACTCAATGGAATGAAAATGCTTAATATTAAAGTGAGGGTTTTTCGCGTAAATTGGCAACCAATTTATTATCTTTGATTATGTCTCATTATACACCTTTAAACATGCATTCTAAAATAATAATAAGGCGTGAATAAAATTAATAATGATATGCATATGGATATATAACAATTTGTTCCTAGAACAAATCACTCACTTTCCTCTTTCCCGCTAGCATTTTACATACTTCTACCCAATTACATAATACATTAGAGAAACCTCATTTAAATTTAGGGGAATTGGTGAGAAGAGTAAAGAGATAATAGGCTAGACACGCAGGTCCAATTTAATAAATTCTAAATTTATTACAATAATTTCCAAAGTTACCCCCACCCATCTAATATCCATCT
This sequence comes from Zanthoxylum bungeanum, assembly GCA_019454045.1. Classification (NCBI taxonomy): domain Eukaryota; kingdom Viridiplantae; phylum Streptophyta; class Magnoliopsida; order Sapindales; family Rutaceae; genus Zanthoxylum; species Zanthoxylum bungeanum. The sequence goes on along the minus strand of SKCR01031210.1, from coordinate 3,290 downwards.
GATACATTATTCATACAAATACATCCAAGTATTCACACAAAGCATGTTATCAATCAATCTAATCCAATTAATTAATTTTTGATTAATTACCATCCAATGTTCATAAAACGATTTGATTTGCGCGAGTCCAACTTGTTTAAGAATAAATACTCAAAGTACGTATTCTTGAATTATATCGAACTACAATTTTAAATCCAATTTAAATTATATCCAATACTAATTCATATTTAATTCCAAATTAAACAATTACACTTTTAATAGTGCCTTTTAGACTTGGATTCCAAATCAAATCTTAATGGGTCTCAAAGGCCCAATTAGTATCCAATACTATTAAATTAAAGTCCAATGGGCTTTCAATTGATTCTTTAGGCATGGGATTTGGCCAATATGGATCAAACCCCAAATGCCAAGGCCGAAAAAGGAATCACCCTATGCCAAAAATCAATTTAGGCCCATTAGGCCCAATTAAATTTTTAAAAGCCCAATTGTCATATTTGGACTTTATGGAAATGGTTTTAGGCCCAATTGAATCCAACCGAATTGTCCAAAACCATGATTGGCCCAACCAAGCCCATTAAGCCCAAATACAGTAAATTAAATTAACATATTATTCCAAATCACATATTAATCTAATTAAAGTGAAATTACCACAATTAATTATTAATCTAATATTTCCAAAACATCAATTAAACTAATTAATCATGCTTTAATTCTCAAATTCATGTCCAACACAAAATTGAGGCAAAATCAATCCATTCAACATGCTATATGTCATGGCAATTGCAAGAAATAATACCCAATTTTCATTTCAATCCAATTAAATCAACAATCAATATTCATTTCATGCATTTAACATATCCAATTGTCAAATTCAAAAAAACTCACCATGAACACATTAGGGTTCATATTCGGCCATGCATAAGGAATTGGGGATTTTTGATATAATCATTTTTTTCTCAAATCCTAAGATGCACAAATCCAATTCATCATCATCCAAACACAACCAAACAACCAATTTAGGCATTTACAAGCTCTGAGCATAAAATCGCAAATTAAAGTTTACAAACCCTAGATTCAAATCATGCTTAGATCTCTCTCTCATACCATTGTTAGTGTCCTAGACATGCCATGGGATCTCTAAGTGTGATTCATGTGTGAATAAAATCAAAAATAAGTTACGGAGGACTTACATTGATCGGTAGAGAAGTTCAAAATTTTCTTTGTATGTAGAAGCTCCAAGCTTTAAAATCGAATTTCAAACTCAAGGGTGAGTTTCCCTATCACCTTCACTTGACTCTCTATGTGCTAGCAAGGTTGAAATATTGCAACAAAATCTCTAAGGAAGAAGGAGAAGGTCACAGCTTAGCTTTGGTAGAGGAAAGAAAGAGAATTTTATGTTTTGTATTTTGTTTTCAAAAAACAATTTACCAATTTCTTTTTCCAAAAAAGTGTATATGTTTTTCCAAAAGCAAAAGTCAAAGTGTGCTAAGCAAGTTTCCGTTAAATGCTCTCAACTACTTCGTTTAATCCGATTAAACGAATTTTTCGTCGCGACGTAATTAAATTCAATTTAATTAAATAATAATGCCTAGCAAAATTATTACGAAAGTCGCTTGCGAATTAATTCCAAATTAATTCGTTCGCTCAAATTAAAATCCAATATTAATTCCGCATTGAAATCTGATTTCAATTAATATATCCAATATATTATTTAATCGATTAATTCCAAATTAATCGCGTTATCTCTTCTATTAGAATTTTATCCCAGATAAATTCTTGCTGCAATTAATCCCAGATTAATTTTCACTCTCTCATAATTAATCCCAAATTAATTCTGTTTGAGTCAAATGTCATCGGTCAATCTTTGGGAAGTGACCCAAGAGATCCCTGGATATGTTGGTAGTAAATCTGGTTGTCGGACTATCTGAACACGTGCGTACCCGGTACCATGTTCTTACCGATTTATAAGGCATGTTCGGCTTCTAGCAAAGCACCGTACGTGCCCAATTCTCGAGAAATATTCAACGAAGAATATGTAATCTATATCGGGCATATTATACTATGTATTACTTATTACGATCCAGTATCGGATGTCACATGCTAGGGCTGGGGCTGGAATTGTGTCTGCCACGTACGAAGTATATATCAGATCAATAGCAACTAGTCTCTTTAATCGGATAATCATGACCTAGTTATACTATCCCGATAGCTGCAGCATATGAGAATACTAGTTCTGTATCCATGCGTGATCATCTTCTCCATATGACTAAAGTGATATTTCCATCTTGACATCACACCCAATACACTACGATTCTCAGTAAACCCAGAAGAGGCGTACACAGAACCTATTAAAGCCCCAGACGACCAAAAGAAAAGCATACTAATTGTCGCAAGTATTAGCGATGCAAGTCTCAGGTTAAGACCACATACACCTACCCTGATTCGGATTCCCATAGACACATAGTCATACTACCAATGGGATACTGAGTGGTCTATCCAGAGCGAAGCTGTTCCCGGTCCAACGGCTAACAGAACCTCCTATCACACTTGCATAAGTATTCAATACTTAAATTTATGAGAACTATGCCATTAAGCTTCCATAACGCTCACAAGTGTAATACTAGCCTATTCCGCATTATCGATGTCCAGTCTCGATAAAACTACGACTATGGATATTTAATGATTAAACCTTTCGTGGATTAATATTGGTCATATCGTATTAATCCGGTACTAATCATATGGACTTTTATCATTTATATATCAAAGTAATCCAATTACACAATGAAAAAAGAGCAATTTCCTTTGTCACATACTTAATTTGTACAAGAACACCATGTTCTTTACAAATAGTGATGTTATGGGTCATAATTGCCCAACATAAGGCTCTACCGGGATATGGTTTGGAAGCTTATTGGGTTATATTAATCGACGTACATAGATAATATGTTATAATGGTACAGTTTTACCAACTGCAAGGCAGAAAATGTACCTTTTTGATAAGGCATACATCTTTCGAAGAAAATGGCACCTCAAACTGAAGAAGAAAGAGTTAGGATGTCTAACTTGCCAAATGCTTCTTGTATTGGAAGCATTATGTATGTTATGCCTAGGTACGAGACCTGACATCAGTTTCGGCGTCAGTTTGACTAGCCGATATCAATCTGATCTAGGTAATGATCATTGGACAGCTGTGAAACATATCCTGAAATATCTTAAGGGGATAAGTTTCTAATATAAAGAGAAGATAAGCTACATGTTAAGGGCTATACAGACTCCGACTTCCAGGGTGT
>SKCR01031209.1:0-16607 GCA_019454045.1 Zanthoxylum bungeanum | reverse complement strand
ATTGGAGGATATTCATTTCTACACATATTAAGTTCTAAAGGTCAAAGTACTCTAACTTGGAAAGGTACTCATGCTATATTTACTTAGGTCAAAAGTACTCTAACTTGTTATAAGTGCCTGAGGGAAAGGTACTCTAACTTGGAAATGAATCTCTTGTTTTTCCTGAGGGGTACCTATAGAATTAATACCTTTTATATTGACTGCCTCATGATCAGTCTGTGCCATATGTTGCCCTTGTGGATTAGGTTGAGTCTGAGATGAGAATTTTCCTTGTTCGTGCACGCTCAGGACATTAGTCAACTTAGAGACTTGACTATTTATCTCTTTATTATCTTTAATTACCTGAGCTATCAATGACTCAAATATTTGATTGGTTTTGTTTTGGGTCTCCACAAATACTTTATGGGCCTCCACAAATGCTTGCATAATGTCTTTTAAGGAATTCCTAGGAACTATAAGTGTGGGATATTGGGGAGCACTATAACCTATAATTTTTGGTGTCTGACTCGGTTGCTGAGACTCTTGTTTACAACTCAAATTGGGGTGGCTTCGCCAACTAGGATTGTAAGTGTCAAAATAGTGTGTGTATGGCTTCTTGTACATCTCTAAGGTGTTACACTGTTCCTCATATGTCTCCCTCATCTCACCATATACCGGGCACTCTTGGGGTTCTAGGTGGGCGACAACATGCATAGTCTTGCTATCTCTAGCTTTTAAGGCTCCTAACTCTCTAGTCAATAGCTCAACCTGTGCCCTAAGACTATCCTCTTCCTTGAAGTGGTGTATGCCTCTGCCAGAAGGAGTAGGGTGTATCCTATCAGTGCTATCTATGACATTAGGTTCGGTCCACGTGTGAGATTTCTCAGCTATGTCATCTAAGTACTCAAATGCCTCATCATGGTCCTTCTATATAAACTCACCATTGCACATTGTTTCCACGAATTGGTGCTCTCTAGGGGTTAAACCGTCATAAAAATAGCTCACTAAGCGCCAACTCTCATATCTATGGTGAGGACAACTAGCTAACATCTTTTTATACCTCTCCCACGTTTGATAAAGGTTTTCATTGTCTCTCTGGGAAAAGGTGGAGAATTTTCTTTTCAAGGTATTCGTCTTATGATGTGGGAAGTATTTATTAAAGAACGCTTGTGTCATCTCGCCCCATGATCCTATTGATCGCGGTCTCAAAGAATATAACCAGCTCTCAGCTCTATACTTAAGGGAAAAAGGTAAAAACTTAAGTCTAATTGTGTCAGTGGTCTTAAACCGATCATAGAAGGTTACTACGACATTTTCAAACTCTCTAACTCGTTCTCCAAACCATGAAAGGTTGGGAGATACTGTATCATTCCAGGCTTAAAGTCTATGTGTGGTGCATTAGGAGGAAACATGATGCACGATGGTGTAGCTGTGCGAATGGGGTGGAGGTACTCTTCAAGAGTCCTCACAAGTGGTCTCTCAAACTCACTCATAGTATGTGCGCTAGATCTAGATGGTGTAGCAAAAATGTTTTCAAATATGTTGTCTGCCTCAGACTCTGAATCTTCCTTTTATATTCTAGCAAATCTACCCAACCGATTCCTAAGTCTAGGCATGCACTTCAACACAAATAATACAAGAAACAAAATAAAAATAACATCTAAATTAAAACTAAAACTGAAATAAAATAAATAAAAGGAGTAAAATTAAATAAAAAATTAAATATGGAACGAAGTTACCGCTTTGCGTTTGAATAAGCAAACCTGCTCCTTTTGCTTGCAAACCGTCTCCCCGGCAACGACGCCAAATTTTGATTACGCCCAAAAAGTACTTGCGGCTATCACATTATAGTTGGGGTGTCGATTCCACAGAGAGATGGTTACAAGGAACTAATTCACTTAAGCAAAAACGTTTAACAATAACTTATTAACAATAATATTGAATTGGTAATTTAAACTAAGTATTACGAAAAGTTAAAGGATTTTATCAATAGAGAGGAATAACAAAGCGTTAGGAATCCTTCTTATAGCAAGTTCTTATATTCAGTTATTGATTATTTATATTACACAATTGAGGGTTTCACGTCCCAAACCAACAATTGGAGGATATTCAATTCTACACATATTAAGTTCTAAAGTAATTCATAAATTATCTTCTCTATGTTTGCTACACACAAGGTTATCGTTACAACCTATCTAACATCGACAATATACTCAAGCAATATTGCAGCAGGAGATTAACTTATAAAACAACCTTGACCAGTCACAACTGATTTCACAAAGCACACTTAGAAAAAGCATGACTGAATCTATATGCAAATTGATAAAATACAGTTTCTGGATTCATATAATCAAAAGATAAAAAGAATAATAAGATATCAATTGTATTAAGCGATAAAGTTCATCCACGAATCAATAACATGTATATAAGAGTTGAATACAAGAGTTTGTCCTTAGCTTTGCCTAGAAGATTAGTTCTCCATGCCGAAGAAAGAAACCGCATTGATAGATTGGAGAGACATCATGTTTGACTTGAAGTTCTTCATTCTTGTCCTTTGATTTTATGTTTGTGGCTTTTTTTTTTTTTTTTTTTTTTTTTTTTTTTTTCTGAGTTTCTCCTCTATTTTTCTCTGCTTTTAGGGCTTAGGACGAGCTTAGGTTTATATAGAAAGGTTTCAGAGTCATAATGTACATCAAAGACGACTAAATCAGGGTTTTGGGTTGTTCCAGGGCACCGCGGCGCTGGTCTTTGGGCGCTGGGGTGCCAATCATGCGGGAAAATATAGAAAATGTATGGGTGCTGTTTATTGGGGCGCGTCATGATGCCGATGATTGGCGCGTCGCGATGCGCAACTTGCTGTGCTGGTTGTTAGCTTTCTTCATTTCTGCTCTTCCTGCATGCTTCTGATGCGTCCGTAAGGTCCCGAAACACGCTTAATTGATCCAAACTTCATATTCCATTGCTCATAATAACAAAGCACAAAATAAAATCTAATTAAGATTAAATACCAGATAATTAAGCCGAGTTAGTGATGTTCAAAGTACACTTTCATGCACTTATCAATAATCAAGTGTTATTAGATAACATAGATTATTTACTTTGACCTAATTGGATTAATTGAAGAATTACACAAGCATTTTATTGTAATTTCATAAATATCTCTACCATTTGAGGATATTTTAGTAATTACAAATATGTAATTATAGGTATTTTTGGCTTGATTTAATTGGATTAAATCAAAGTGACAAACATTGAACCAATCCATTTGCTAATGTTTGTCTTGATTTAATTGGATTAAATCAAAGTGGTAGACAAAAGTGATTAGTCATACCTAATTATTCAAATTTGGACAAATTGGATTAAGCCCACCTAAAAGTTGATTAAAATTTTTATTAATTAAAAATTGGCTGAGTTTTGCTATAAATAGCAAGCTTTAGGAAGGTTTTAATTAAGAAAAAAGATAAGCTAAATAAGCTTGATAAGCTTAAGCTTATGAAAATATAAGTAATTCTTGGAGAAATTAGCTTAAGTTAGAGAAGTGTTTAAAGATACTTGGGAAGATCTTTACAATATTTCATCTAGGAGAAATCAAGATTGGATCTTGGAGTGAAGCTTGCTTGCATTGGAATCAAGATTCGATCTTAGAGTGAAGCTTGCTAAACCTTGGAAGTTCAATAATTTCAACAAAGGAGAATGACATTGGATCTTTGTATCAAACTTACTAGGCAATATTTGATCTTCTCCTACGCTATGTTCTTCATTAGTGAGTTTTCATTAGTGAGACATATAGTGATGAATTATATATTGGATGCATAATTACATAACTTAAAGTTGAAATTAGGCTAATGAATTATATTAAGATGCTTTGGAAGTATACACAATATGCTTTTAATTGGGTCAAAGATGTTCATGTTGGACATGAGACAATTAATAAGAGTTTGAGACTCTAGATTAAAGCTTAGAGCTATGGCTACCATTTTAGAATCACTTGACCACCGTTGGGTGAACTAGAATTATTCTTGAGACATTCATAGTGGGATTCTAAATTGGTTTGTGTTTTGATTCAAACAAATGCATACATATTTTTAGAATTCATGTATGTTAGTTGTATAACATGTGTTGATGGTGGTTATAAAGCTAAAATTTGATTTTAGGTGTATTTGGAGTATTAGGAGAAAATTGGAAGTGTTTAGTTTTGGTTTGAAGTTGAAATTGCTCATTGCCTAGGGCAGTATCGCGACCCTGACCCCTTAACACCGAGACATCGAGCATCAGACCTAGGAGCATCGTGACGCTAACCCTTCCGCGCCACGACGCCGAGACGTTCAACTCTCGCAGTTGCTCTCGTACTTTGGAGTGTCTCGATGCCCAAGCTTTCGCATCGCGACGTGTAGAACTGAAGAATACTGAAACTTCATTTTCTCCATTTCAGAGTTTCCGGACTCCATTTTGGTCCCCGGTTTGTCCTACGGACTCGAAATGAAATGTAGTTTTACATATAATATTTTAAAATACACCCATGCTAGATATCTATATGTTAGACCCATTTCCGCTACGTGAAGTACCGATCCAAACCTAGGGATTCCACATTCGCTCTAACATTAAGGTTATTATTTTTAGTATTCAATGTTCTGTCCAAAGGTTGAAAATCCAGGAAAAAGTCCCATTCATCTGTTTTTATGCTAATTTCATAGTGTGCAGGGTTTGGTTAACAAGGAAATGATCGGTTTGTTAACGAAAACGTTTTGGTTTTATAGAAATTGGTTAAAAAAGGAAAGTGACAGAATCATTCTTTAAAAATGGAAACATTAAACATATCCGGTCGAACTGTAAGGCATGTCTCGCTGGACGTCATGAATTATACCCGGACAGACATAGATGACATCTGGCTAAAATTCTGGCTTTTGTATTTTCTGGGGTTTCTTTACTTTACATCATTAAACCTCACAACTTTCCCAAACTTTCAGGATTGTTATCATAAGAGACTCATCATCCGGTTATGCATAAAAAATACAGTGTCTATAATCTCCCCCGCTTTTTTAGGCTTGTGTTGTGTGTGACAGTGACAAGTCTATCAAAATCATGTATTTTTACTTACCTCACTCGTCTGGCGTCGCCGGACTCACCTGGTTGTGTTATAGTTGGATATATGATTGATGTTTGTGAAGGGGTTTTAGGGCGGAATTCCGGTAACTCAGCGAAACAGTGGAAAATCAAAATTTTCCGATTTCAAAACTTTTTCTTGGATCAATTAAATAAATCCAATTATTAAATTATGAAATATTACACAAGAAATCAATTTTTGTGTAATTACCAAATTGCCCCAAAACTTTGCATTTTATTCATTTTAGTCCTAAATTGTTCAAAATAATTTTGGATGATTCTAAATCATTAATAATATGAATTTTACATGTCCTACACATTTAAATTCAAATTGCAACAAAAATTCCTAAAATTTTGCCCAAAGCCGTGTGCCCCCCTTGATGGCCAAATTGTGCATTTTGTTCTTTCAATGTTCAAAACACATCAAGATGATATCCAATCAACATAAGATTTTATATGCATAATATAAACATCCAAATACACAACATAAATGAAAAGCCCCAAATTTGGAAGTGGTTTTAAACCCTAATTTTTCAATTTCATCAAATTGGACAAATTAGACCAAATTAGTAAAATCCAACACTTCAATCATGTTTCTTCCATACCAATCAAGCCTCACCATAATGAAACAACTATAGAACAAATCTAGGCATTTAAGAGTGGGTCAATAACTCTTAGAATGGCAACAAGTTACTCAAACCATCAAAAGAATACTTATAAACACATTAATAACATTCTATGATCTTTATACATACTCAACCCTATCATATAACTCCCATACATAAAAAACACAAAGAATAAAGAATATAAAACATAAAAAAACACATAGCATGTAGCCTAGAACTCAAGGAATATTTTCCTTTCTAATAGCAAGTTGGAAAAACTTACTAAAAACCAAGCTTTTCTTTGTTTTCTTTTTCTTTCTCTCAAGCTTCTTTTGTTTCTTTAATGGAGTATTTTGATAGTGTTGAAGGTTAATGAAACCCTAAATGAAACAAAAAAATTTATATCACCCACCTTTAGCTTGGCCGAAAATTGTGATATAAATAATATCTAGATATTAATTTTGTTTCACTTAAATGCTTTATCAACTTGTTACTTTAATCATTAAACCATTAATGTAATAAAGCAAGTCAACAAAGGCAACTTAGTCATTAAAATAAATATCATAACTTTAAAATATTTATATTTTAATTAATTAATCATTTAATAATTTAATAATTAATTTATTAATTAAATACAAATATATTAAATATATGTATTATATTTACATTAAATATCAAATAAATATATATTTATGATATTAGTCAAATATCTCAATTTGACAATTAATTAATGTGTATTTGAATTAATCCAACATTAAATGCAAATACACAAAAATTAAGGAAATGACAATCGGGTCCCTACACATGTATTTTTCGTTTAACCTTTAAACGACTTATAAATAATCAATATTATTTATAAATTTTGCCCTAGTGCTCTACGAGTTTATTTCATTAGTGAGACTCTCTAGATTCAAGCATATCCATCACGAAATCCAATTTCGTGTCCATAATTTATCCACCTCTAAATTATGACGACTACAGATAAACTCACTGAATCATACATGTCGAGGTCATGGCAAATGTATAATTCCTTCATCACAGGTATCCGGATATATCCCAGAGATATAGATGTTAACGTCAAATCTCTATGGGGACAATCCCGTCGACGTCTCTATTAGCAATCTCTAAAAGAATACTTAGAACTGACTTCTAAAGTGTACCACGGGCCCATGGTTTTTATCTAATTTCTAATCATATGGACTACCAATGCTCTGTACACAGAACTGACGGATCCTATCTCGATACACATAGGATACCCTGAGGATCTATCCACACCCAACGAACATGTCGAGGTCTGATCTAAATAGATCGGTGACGTGACTGCCATCTAAGTGTGGAAGATGTCTCATGCGCCCACAGTGGTATCTCAAGTCGAAGAATCACAAATGCTACTCAACCCGAGAAGATTCTTATTGACGTTGGTGTACCATCCATTAAGAATCTTCGATGAGTCATTCAGTGTTTATCTGCTATAAACACCTACACGTCTATACGAGTCTCCAAGACTCATGGTTCATTGAGAAATCATTGGAATCATATATTCCAGTATACGACATGTACCGGTCTCAATGGGTTTACCATACTGACCAAGTAGTGTAAACCTTGACCAGGAACTGTCTGAGAATGAAAACGTCATGATAGTACTCAATGTCAGTTGCGACGCTTTTGCAACAACATTATGACTAGTCATTCTAAGGTCATTACGTCTTTACCATATTAAAAGATATATTATATTATAGAAACTTCATATATTATTCATAATAATAACGTTTTATAGTAGTATTCTCAAAGAAATTCAACCAGGAATTGGCGCTCTGAGCACCAACCCCAACAATTTATGGGCTTTGTTCCCAATACTTTGAATGACTGTAGGCTTTATTCATGTCTTTGATAGTTGTGGGCTTTGTTTTCGATGCTTTTGAATTATGGGCTTTGTTCTCGATATTGGTAATTATCGGCTTTATTCTCAATTTTGATAATTGTGGTTTTTGTTCCTTGATGTTCTGAATAATCACAGGCTTTATTCCTGACTTAGTGGGCTTTATTATCGATATTTAATAATTATGGGCTTTATTCACAATGATTACAAGATTTGTTCCTGATTTTGTTGATTGTGGGCTTTATTTCCAATGCTCTAGATGGTTGCAAGCTTTATTCCCGACTTTGTTGATTGTGAGATTAGTTCCCGACTTCAGATGATTGCAGGCTTTATTCCTGACTTTGTTGATTGTCGGCTTTATTCCTAGAGTTGTCTTCATTCTCGAAGTTGTCTATTATTCATCCTTCATTCAGTATTCCAAAACCCATCTGTTGACATTCCAAATTCGTGGGTGTTTCAATCCATTAATGTTCCAAATCCTTCTAACTTTCCAAATCCGAGAGTATTCCAATCCTATTTCCAAATTTGTTGGTGTTCCAAATCTCGTTTCCAATTCCAATTCCAAGCTTGTCGTTATTCCAAATTTATTGGTGTTCTTAACCCATTTCCTGACCTTGAGGCATTCCAAAGCTTGTTTTTGTTATAAGCATTTCAAAGCTTGTTTTTGTTGTAGGCATTCTGGAACCTAATTATGAGGCGGGTGTCGCCTCCAACTATTATATCTAGGCAAACCTCACCCCCAGTTACTACGTTCAGGCGAGCATGTCCCTTAGTATTTTTTCTTAGGTTATTTTCGTCCTTATGTCTTGTCCTTCTGACTCTCGGGTGCTCTATGTTTTGAAGGCTTCGACTTTTGATTGCTACTGAGTGTTCCGTGTCTTACTCCACTTCTTGGAGGCTGGAGTCTGTTCAAGTTTCTTGCAAAAGACATGCTATATGTATGTATGTATGCATGTATGTATGTATATTTACAAATGATCTCTAACTGCATGTTTGTTCTTTAGCTTGAGAGGGTGTGAAAGTCGCGATGTTCTTCTAAAGAGGTATTGTCATATTTTTTTTTCTAATTCCTTGATAAATCTGCCCTTCAGGGTTCCCAAATCATCGATCTCACTTTCCAAATTTTTATCATGCAATGACTCATCGTATATTCTCAAAAGATTTTCTTTGAAATCCAGTCCATATTCAAAGTACGAGCATTTTCTAAACTCAAAATTCAATTCCAATAAAGGTTTCACCTTTTGAATGCTTCTCCATGTGTGTGTTTATGATTCTTTTACAGAGAATTGCGCGCAACCCGGATCGGTTTATGCTGGCGCTAAGTGTAGACTGGTATTGGCACTTTAGTTTATTTTTCATCTTTTTATTGGTCAAGGTAATCTAACACCTAGCTAAGAATCAACAAGATTTTAGGATTTGTAGGGTTTGTCTTTGTCCCTAACTTCCTTGAGTCGTTAAATTGCCTTTTGACATAAAAACTTCATATTTGTGATTGAGCCCCTGGTTATTCAATAATCTCATCGGCTTAAGTTACTTTGCATATTTGATATTTGAGTTGCCATTTGACGCAAAAGTAATCGTGGGGTTCATGATATTCCTGGTTACTAAGCAATCCAAATAGCGGAGTAGGTTTTGTTAGGGGTGAGCAAAACCGATTTCGGTTCCGATTCCGCATGGAACCGGAACTTACCCAGAAAAAATTGGTTCCTAACTAAGTAGAACCGGAACCTACCTAATTAAATAGGGTACCTTATTATTCAGTTCCAATTCGGTCCCGAATTACACTATTAATATAACATTATCATTTAATAGCAAGTAAGCGATTAAAGAATTTTTGTAGCATACCTCAATTGTCACCACTCGCAGTTTACGTGTTGCATTAATAATGGAAGTTTCTGAGTCTGAAGTTAGGCAGTTAATGGAAGCAGTAATTGTTGGGTTTCTAGGTTTAATCCCAAGATCAAATCAAGCATAAAATGTGAATGAATAACAAAGAAGAGTGGCGGAAACACACTTACATTGATCAAGTTATTGATGCGTCAAACAACAAAATTTTTCCCTCCAAGTAGCTTCAAGATTCGGCCAAGAGAGTCCACAAGCTCCAAGCTTTGTTTGTCTTTCCAAGCTCTCAAGTTGGTTTCCCTAACACCTTCAATGATTCCTTGATGAGTGCTAGCTCTCAAAAATTGCCACAATCTTTGAATTTGTTCTTGCCAATTTCGGTGAAATGAAGAACAATGGGAGAGGAGAAAAGCTTGTGATTTTCGGTCACAATGAGAGAGAAAAGAAGTTGTGTAATTGTTTTCAAAAACAATTAAATGATATACCAAAATCATGTTTGGTAAAAGTCCATCAACTTTGACTTTGGAGTGTTAAATAAGCTTCCACCAACTCCACCAAAACACATCAACCAAAAGCAACTAAAGGTGACATGTGATGTGACATTTGATGTGACATGTGGGCCCCACTCGATTCCAAATGCGAGTGGGCCCGCAAACACTCCCGGGCTCGGGTTCGCTAATTCCGAATTAACGAACTTCCGTCGCGACGTAATTAAATCGAATTTAATTAAATAATTATGCCTAGAAAAATTACTATTCACGTCGCTAACGAATTAATTCTAAATTAACTCGTTTGCCCGAATTAAAATCTAATTATAATTCCGCGTCGAAATCTAATTTCGTTTAATATATCGAATATATTATTTTATCGATTAATTCCAAATTAATCGCTCTCTTTCTTCAAATAGTATTTTATCCCAGATAAGATCTCTCTGTAATTAATCCCAGATTAATTATGCTCGAATCATACGTCATCGGTGAATCTTCGGGAAGCGACCCAAGAGATCCCTGGATATGTTGGCAGTAAATTCGGTCGTCAGACTATCCGAACACGTACGTACCTAGTACTACGTTTTTACCGATTTACGAGACAATGTTGGCTTCTAGCAAAACGTCATGCCTACCCAATTCTCCAGAAATATTCTTAATGGAATATACGATCTTTAACAGGCGTAGTATACGTAGTATTGCGTATTGCGATCCAATATCAGATGTCACATGCAAGGCCTGGGGCTGGTACAGTGTCTGCCCCATACGAAGCATATATCGGATTACTAGCAACTAGTCTCTTTATTATCGGATAATCATGACCTAGTCATATTATCCCGATGGTTGCAACCCTTAGAGAACCAGTTCTGTATCCATGCGTGACCATCATCTCCATATGACTGAAGTGATACTTTCGTCTTGACATCACATCCAATACACTACGATTCTCAATAAACCCAGAAGAGGGGTGCACAGAACCTGTTAAAGTCATGGACGACCAAAACCAAAGCGTATTAATTGTCGCAAGTACTAGCGATGCAAGTCTCAGGTTAAGACCAAATACACCTACCCTGAAGCGGATTCCCATAGACACATAGTCATACTACCAATGGGATTCCGCGGGGTCTATCCAGAGCGAAGCTATTTTCCGTACCATCGGTAAAACACAACCTCCTATCACACTTGCATAAGTATCCAATACTTAAATACATGAGAATTATGCTGTTACGCTTCCATAACACGCACAAGTGAAATACTAGTCTATTCCGCATTATCGATGTCCAGTCTCGATAATACTACAACTAGGGATATTTAATGATTAAACCTTTATGGATTGATACTGTCTCATATCTTATCAATCAGGAACTAATCATAAACTTTCATCATTCACACATTTAAGTAATCTAATTATGAAATGATAAAAGGCAATTTCCATTGCTACATAATTAATTTGTACAAAAACACAATGTCTTTTACAAATAGTGACGCTATGGGTCATAACTGTCCAACAATCTCCCACTTGGCCTATAGCCAGTCACTCAAGCATCTAATACCTGAACTATGTACTGTTGGACTGTTATGACCCATTACGTCACTGTTTGTAAAAGACATTGTGTTTTTGTACAAAATTAACTATTTAGTAATGAAAATTGCCTTTTACCGTTTTGTAATTTATTTACTTTCATATATAAATGGTAAAAGTCCATATGATTAGTTCCAGATTGAGATGATATGAGACAGTATCAATCCACAAAGGTTTAATCATTAAATATCCCTAGTCGTAGTATTATCGAGATTGGACATCGATAATGCGGAAAGACTAGTATTGCACTTGTGCGCATTGTGAGGGCATAACAACATAGTTCTCATATATTTAAGTATAAGATACTTATGCAAGTGCGATAGGAGGTTGTGTTTTACTGATGGTACGGAAAACAGCTTCGCTATGGATAAACCCCGCGGAATCCCATTGGTAGTATGTAATATGTGTCTATGGGAGTCCGCTTCAAGGTAGATGTATTTGGTCTTAACCTGAGACTTGCATCGCTAGTACTTGCGACAATCGGTAAACTTTGATTTTGGTCGTCCAGGGCTTTAACAGGTTCTGTGTACGCCTCTTCTGGGTTTATTGAGAATCGTAGTGTATTGGATGTGATGTCAAGACGGAAGTATCACTTCAGACATATGAAGATGATGATCACGTATGGATTCAGAACTGGTTCTCTATTGTGTTGCAACCATCGGGATAATATGACAAGGTCACGATTATTCGATTCAAAGAGACTAGTTGCTTGAAATCCGATATGGCTTCGTACGGGGCAGACACTATTCCAGCCCCAGGCCTTGCTCGTGACATCCGATACTGGATCGCAATACACAATACTACGGTATACTACGCCTGATATAGATCGTATATTCCATTAAAAATATTTATGGAGAATTGGTTAGGCATGGCGCTTTGCTAGAAGCCAACCTTGTCTCGTAAATCGGTAAAAACGTAGTACGACGTAAGCACGTGTTCGGATAGTCGGACGACCGTATTTACTGCCAATATATCCAGGGATCTCTTGGGTCGCTTCCTAAAGATTCACCGATGACGTATGATTCGAACTTAATTAATTTGGGATTAATTGCAGAGACACTTTATCTTGGATAAAGTATTATTTGAAGAGAGATAAAGATTAATTTGGAATTAATCGACAAAATGATATATTCGATATATTAAATGAAATTGGATTTTGACGCGGAATTAAAATTAGATTTTAATTCGGGCAAACAAGTTAATTTAGAATTAATTCGTTAGCGACGTGAATAGTAATTTCACTAGGCATAATTATTTAATTACGTCGCGACGTAAGTTCGTTAATTCGAAATTAGCGAAACCGAGCTCGGAAGTGTTTGCGGCCCACTCACATTTTGAATCGAGTGGGGCCCACAAGTCATATCGCGAGTCACATCACTTGTCATTTATTTGTGATAGATGTCAAAGTCACTTTTTGGTGAGTGACATGTTGTCACTATTCATGATGGAGTTAGGTGTGGCAATTTATTACAATTTTGGAGCCAAAATGCTTGTTGACTTTTTGAAAGTTAATACCAAATATTTGGTAATTGTATTTTCATTCCTTCATACGATTTTAGAAGCCAAAAAGAGAAGAAAAATATCTTCTCATCTCTCTCCCAAGGCCAAAACTGTGAACCGGTTTTTGCTCTCCATTTTCTTCATTTTCTTAGCCAAAAGTGTGAAGGAAAGGTGTGAATCTTTGTTGCAAAAATTCACTAAGGGCTAGCACTCTTCAAGGGATCATACAAGGTGATTAGGGAAACCTATTCAAGAGCTTGGAAAGACAAAACAAAGTTTGGAGCATTGTGGACTGCCTTGGCCGAATCTTGGACTACTTGGAAGGGAAAAATTTTATTGTTTGACGCATCCAAAACCAATCAATGTAAGTGTGTTTCCGCCACTCTTCTTCGTTATTCATTCGCATTTCTTTGTTCATTATGATCTTGGGACTAATCATAGAAACCAACAATGGTATCATTGAGCCTATAATGAGCATGAAATGTATTAGGGTAAAATTTGGGGAAAATCCATGTGAGCATGATTTGATTAAAATGAATGGTTGAGTCTGCTTGTATGTAGATGAAATGAGGTATGATTGGATCAATTTCAACAAATAATGATTGGATCAAAATTTGCCCCACCTTAAGGCTTGGCCGAATATAAGTAGTACCCTAGGCTCTTGAAAATTTTTGTTTTGATGATCATTGGATGAGTTGAAACCATTGAAAAGTTGATTTGTAATTCGATTGGATTGAAAAACGAAATCGAACTTAAAAGCTTACCTTGGCCGAGAGCTATATGGCATGTATGGACTTGATTTTTTGATTAAAAATTTTTGGACAATAATTGAACAATTAGATACATAATTAATTGGTAAATTGTATTTTGGAAATATTGATTTAGTTAATTAATTGATGTATTACACTTTAATTAACTAAGTTATAAAATTTGGAATTTTAAAATTGGGTTAATGAGCTTAATTTTGAATTTGGTTCCTCCAAGATTCGGCCATGGGAGTCACCATGGAAGCTCCAAGCTCCAAGCTCCAAAAACGAATTCCAAGCTCAAGAAATCGTTTCCCTATCACCTTTGTATAACCCAAGTGTGTGCTAGCACTAAGTCTTCTTCCTTGCTTCTCCTTTTAATTCGGTCATACCAAAAATTTGGAGAAGAAATCGGCTCCAAGCCGTGAGAGGGAGAAGAGAAAGAGAGGAGGGAAAAATTTTAGGTTTCCTTAAAACCCTATTACCGTAAGAGAGAGGAAAAAAGAATAAAAGAAAATGAATTATATATATATTTATTTTATTTTCTAAAAACAAAACAAATACATAAATCATTTTTCATTTATTAAAAGTCAAAAGTAAAAAGCAAAAGTGCTTTACAACTACTACATCAATCAATCAAATCAATCAATCAAATTGTCACATCACTCAAAGTGACATGTGATTTGACGCTTGATGTGACTAGTGATTTGACGCTCGATTTGACTTGCGTGCAGCACTCGAATTCGAAATGCGAATGCGCTCGCAAATAATCCCGGGCTCGGGTTCACTAATTCCAAATTAACGAATTTTCCGTCGCGACGTAATTAAACGATTATGCCTAGCGAAATCACTATTCACATCGTTAACGAATTAATTCTAAATTAATTCGTTCGCCCGAATTAAAATCTAATTTTAATTCCGCGTCGAAATCCAATTTCGTATAATATATCGAATATATTATTTTATCGATTAATTCCAAATTAATCGTTCTCTCTCTTTAATTAATATTTTATCCCAGATAAAATATCTCAATAATTAATCCCAGATTAATTTTCTCTTTCTTCTAATTAATCCCAGATTAATAAAGTGCGAGTCATACATCATCGGTGAATCCTCAGGAAGCGACCCATGAGATCCCCGGATATGTTGGCAGTAAATATGGTCGTCGGACTATCCGAACATGTAAGTGTAGGCATTGTATTTTTACACATTAGCCCAATGATGAGTCTCGTATGGAGGCAACTACTTCTTTAGTCATGAAAGTCGCGGGAAACGGACGTTGGAAGGGTAAAGTTGGAAAATAGAATTTTTGATGGATTTAATCTCGTTGTTTTCGCTTCGGTTGCTTGTTATACCTCCGTTTCTAAGCTCACCTTAGGCCGAAAACTCCCATAGACCACATACCTAACCCAAACCAAGCCCAAATACCCGAGTCAACCCAAGTCAAACCAAGTCAAACCAAATCCATGCCCAAAGGATGTGATTCACGCCCAAAGCCCCTTTATTTAGGTATATGCATATTTATCACATGTTTAAATCTTGTAAATCCTTACCTAAATAAAAGAAATCAAATCAAATCCCTACCAAATCAAATCCAATCCCAAATCCTAATTAGGAGATGCATTCCTTATTAGAAATCAATTAGGAGATTCCTTCCTAATCTAATTAGGAACGTCTTCTCTCTTTGCCTATAAAAAGAGGCCTTCACCCCCCATTCAAAACCTAGCTCATACACCTCTCTCACACGCCTAAAGCACTCTCTTAAGCCTCTATTGCACGCCCAATCATCCCCCAAAAAACCTCCTTGAAGCCTCCATTGCCGAATCATTAAACCTAAGCACCCTCCATTGCCGCATCATTCTTCCTTCACCAAAACCCTTCACGCCTAAACCCCTTTTCACAGCCCTCCATTGCCAAGTTCCAGCCACCATTCACAGCCCTAAAACACCTTAAAATAATCCTCAAATACAGCCCCAAAGTCTCACAAAAGACCCCCCATTCACAGCTCCAATTCAGCGCCCAAAACAGTCCCGAAACACCCCTCACTGCACCTTGAACTGCACAGTTTCGTCCCCGGTTCTGGTCAGTTTTTGTTGCGTCTTCAACCCATAAAACAGTCCTAAAATCACCTAAACACCATCCCAAAAACCTCCATAAAGTTCCCTAAAAAAATCCCCACAAACGCCCTCCCTAAGCCTTCAAAATCACCCAAAACAGTCCGCTAAACCATCAAGACAGTGATCTGAAACGTAGCAGCGAAGCAGCAGCGAAACGGACTTGAAACAGCAGCCCGAGCAGTAAAACAGAGAGGAAAGACGTGGAGTTGGTGAACTAAAAGAGTAGCGGATCATTCACCCTTCCAACGGACGTGTAACGCCCTTCTTAGACGACAAAAGAGGTTAGACCTGAGGGCACCTTTTACTTATCTTCTTTATTGTTGTTTTATTTATTTTGATATATAATGGCATGAGAGTCGTTTGAAGCATGATGTGATTGTTGGGTGGGCGGGATATGTGTTCCCTTTTGTGGTATATCGGATGGAAACCCGGACGTAAATTCCATAGCCGATTCCGAATGGACGGTAGTATGGTCTGCACTCGGGATACAATGCCACGTACCACTTAAGATACACGTATCTCGTCTCATCCAAATTTGTATTTGAGCATGTTATAGTCTTTAGGTTATTTGTTTATTATTTAAAGCATGGTTTAATTTAGTTGTTATTTATTTGTTAAAGCATATTTAGGTTATTCTTCATGCATGTTATTAGTTTATGATGTATTAGGATAATGATTTCCACATGTTGATTTAATGGTTCACTATGCTCGTTGTGTTACATTGCGTGTAATTATTGGATGAAAGCATGTTAGATCTAAGTACCCT
>SKCR01031208.1:0-16651 GCA_019454045.1 Zanthoxylum bungeanum | reverse complement strand
CTAATCCGTCGTAATAAATCCTAGTGAGGAAATAATCGCGTATGGTAGAAGTTCATGCCGCATTAAATGATTTTCCTAGAAATAACGTCATTTTTTCATCTTTTTCCGGGAAAATTTTTAACCAGAAAATGGAGTCTAATTCCACCAAAATGGTCAACTTCATGTGGAACAAGTTGGGTTCAGTCCTAGTCACGCGATTGGAACGTTGAAATATATTTTTAGATATGATCACAACGTTGAGTTATCGTGAGATATTATGAGTTGTTACACGAGTAAATATGAGAAGTAATTTTTTCATATAATAAATATATGTGTAAGGTGATATCATAAATTAATAAATATATTTTTATGTGTAGTTATATTAATATAACTAAAATATATTGAATATTTTTAAATATTTTAATATATGTGATAATATATTATTAATTGTAACGTAGGTGATGTATACCATTTTAGTATTCTAAAAATTTTCAAATTTCAATTTTCAAATATTATACATATTAATATAGAGCTCGCACTTTGTGCAAGTTGAACATACATTTTAGGTATTGATCTTGTAAATGTTCTGGATCTTGTCGGTTTTATAGTCTAAATGAGACAATTGATTTACTTACATATAATATTTATACCTCATTCGTTTGTCTCTCAGTTCTCAAATAATATTTATAATTCATTATACAAGAGCTAATAGTCAGAGTCTGTATCCTGAAGTATAGTAAATAATAAAAAATTTACGAAATAAACAAAAATTATAAAATAATTCAAAATAAAATAACAAATAACAATAGACCTGAAATCCAAAAAATTGGCTAGGTTTTATGAGCGGCTACTATTTATGTTCTTATTTAATAGGAGATTATATTTTTATATAGTCATAGATTTTTTTTATAATTTTATAATTTAAAAATAAAAATATTAATTATAGAAATTATGTGTCACATATATTTTTTTTATTTTAATATAAGTTATACTATATCTTCATATTATAATATGTAATAAAAAAATTAATTGTAGAGAATATGTGTCATGTGACGCGATAAGAAAACTTAAAAATATTTATTATATATATATTATATATATATATATATATATTCTTTACCGGGTTATTTATGATATTATTCAAAAATTAATCGGATTGTATAATATATTTTCTTATTATAATAAGATTCTTATTTAATAGATTTATTAATTTAATTTTATAATTTAATGGTATTTTTCTAATTGTAATAGGATAATATAATATATTATCTTATTATAATAGAATTCTTATAAAATTATAATATGTATTTTTATTGTAATAAATTTTTTATTTAAAATAAAATTAAATGTAAAAATATTTCATTTTATAATTTAATGCTAAAAAATTATTTGTAGAGATTAATTGTAGCGATTAAATGTCACGTATGTTTTTTTATCCTTAATAAGAGATTATAATATTTTTCTTTATTTTAATTTTATAATTTAATAATAAATTAAAATATTAATTAATTAATTAATAAGTTTTTTACTTTAATAGTAGATTATGTTTTTATACTGTAATAGATTACTTATGTTAATAATTTATTATTTTAATTTTATAATTTAATAAAAAAATAATTGTAGAAATATTTTAATTTTATAATTTAATAATAAAAAATTAATTATAGAGATTAGGTTAATTGTAGATAATTTAGTAATGTTTTTTTAAAAAATTTAATAGGACAATCTACTATGTTTTGTTGTTATAATAGAATTCTTATAAAATTATAATATGTATTTTTATTATAATAAAATTTTTGTTTAATAAATTTATTAATTTAATTTTATAACTTAATATAAAGCCACGCGAAAGAGGCTTAAAAATGTTTAACTTATATATATAAACATACACACACTAAGTGAGGATAAACAACACAAAAAGAGATGTTTGCTTAAGCTGCTTCACTTGCATTCAACTGTAGCTTCACATGTTTGCCGCTTTATCGTTTAGATACTTCGTTTGCTAGCTGATTCAGCCGACTTAGTTGATAGAACAAAAATAAGTGGATTTCTCTCATTGGACCATTTATATCTATATGTATTTTTCACTCAGAATCGTTGCAGTTGATGGTCGACTCCGAATAGTGTTCACTCATTACACCGGAGTGCGTGACATCTCTATGATGTAATGAAAGTACACCGGAGTGAGTGCCATCACTCCGAGATGGAAGTACAACGAAATATCGATCATTTTGGAATAAAAGTACACCAGAGTGAGGGACATCACTCCGGAATGGAGGCACACTGGAGTATTAATCACTCCATAATGGAAATACACTGGAGTGAGTGTCATCTTTCTGCAATGAAAGTACATAGGAGTTAATGACATCACTCCGGAATAAAAAATACTAAAGTCGCTGGCATTACTTCGAAAAGCAAGGTTACAACACACTGAAGTGATCATCATTCCGGAATGGAAGTACTCCGGAGGAACTGGCATCATTCCGACATGAAAACACACTGGAATGATGCATTTTGAGAAATGATATTTTCACATCCAAATATCCATAAAGAAATGTTATTTTCACATCCATTTGATGTATTTTGAGATTACACAAAGCTGCAATCTCTAGTATCATCCTAATGAAATTTATTCTTATCACATTAGAATATGTTTCAAAATAATCTAGGCCTTTTTTTTACTCATAACCTTTAATTACAAATTTAACCTTAATACTTATCAATTGATGCATCAACATTCATTTTTCTCTTGAAGATCCATTTAGACCTTAGAGGTTTACATCCCGGATGGAGTTCACTGGTTCCCATGTGTAATTTTGAAAGATACAATCAATTTCGCTCTTAATTGCCTATCATTCTACAGAGTTCACAACTTCTTTGAAGGTTTAAGGTTCACCTTCTAATATATAATCAATTTTGTCGCATTTAGGTTCATCCTCAACCTATTTTCCTTGTTCTTGGTAGTGACTATTTTCAACTATGGTCTTATGAATTTGTTTAGACGAACTTGATCATTCTATTGATCTACACGGAAATACTTGTTCAAAGAACGATGCATTTCTTGACTCTATTATAGTATTCTTATGAACATGTAGAATTTCATACTTATGCATAAGAAATCGATATGCACTATAATTATGTGCATAACAAATGAAAATACAATTAACTGTATTTGATTCTATTTTCACCGTCTTAGGTAGAAGAATGACCACTTTAGCAAGACAATACCACACTCGCAAGTATTTGTAAGAAGATACTCTACCTTTCCATAATTCATAAGGGATTGTTTTCCCCAGGTACCTTATATAAAAGGTAATTAACTGACAAAACAACTTCCTTTAATATGTTATAAGGTAATCTATAACTTATAGTATTGTATTCATCATTTATTTCAAAGTATAATATTACGTTCTGCAATCCCATTAGATTAAGGTGAATAAAAAGTCGTGGTTTGATGTCTTAAATGGAGCAAAATAGCCACCACTCCTATCACTTCTGAACTTCTTAATTTTCGTATTTAGTTGATTCTCAACTCCACTCTTAACGAGAATAAATTGCTCTATACATTATTCTTATCTTGTCATCAAATATATATAATAGTAGTTCGTGAAATCATAAATAAAGGTAATAATATATTTATTATCACTCTAGATTGAATGGATTTAAAGTCACATACATAACTTGTATTAGATCAAGAAGTTACGTACTTATTGTAATTGTTTGAAATGATAACTTCTTTAGTTTTGCCTCAACATA
This sequence comes from Zanthoxylum bungeanum, assembly GCA_019454045.1. Taxonomy (NCBI): domain Eukaryota; kingdom Viridiplantae; phylum Streptophyta; class Magnoliopsida; order Sapindales; family Rutaceae; genus Zanthoxylum; species Zanthoxylum bungeanum. The sequence continues at coordinate 12,916 of SKCR01031208.1, read as the reverse complement.
CGATTCACATGTATGTTTAAATTCAATTTGGAATGTGGGAATATACTATATGTTAATTAATTTAAGCAAATAATTATAGTTAACATGTCATAGATGATAAGATTCAATTAAATAAGCATAAGAAATATCTTTATTCATTTTTGGAATAACAAACATTTCATTAAGCTTAAACAACCTATCAAATACATATCTCTTCTCCATATATATTCCAGTCTTAGACAAAACTACTTTGTCTGATTCAAACATCATCTGAAAACTATGCTTGTTTAGAAGTGATCTCGATACCAAATTCTTCTTAATTTCTTATATGAATAAAATATTGTTTCGAGTCAGCTCATTTCCAGAAGTCATCTTTATAATCACATTTCCTTGACCTAGTATCTTAGATTAGACTCGGCCACAGTTCCGATTCGGAACCGAACCGGTTGGAACTGGACAGTTCCGGTTCCAACCGATTCCGGTTCCGATTCCGGAACCGAAACCGTAATGTACCGGTTCAGTTGAGGTTCCATCCCCGACCGAACCGGTCGGTTCCAGCGATTCCAACGGTTCCAACAGGAACCCTCCCCAACGGCTAGTAGCCGTTGGGGAAAGGGCAGAGAGCCGTTTGGCTCCCTGCCCCCTAAAAAAAAGGCCTAACGACCATTAAAAAAAATTGTAATATATAATTCATAATATACCCATAATAACGGTAATAAAACAGTTATATTTATGTGCATTTTCGGTATCAAAAAAATTCGCGTCATTTTTCATTATTTCAACACACCAATTTCCCAACTCTCTCAATTCCTACAATTCTCTTATTCTCAATTAGTTATTATCATTCTCAATTTTCTTATTCTTCTTACTTATTTCTTAAACAAAAAATGGCAAGCTCATCTGAGAACATAATGTCAAATATGCCAACCCAAGAGAGCGGCTCTAGTGTCGGTTCACAATCACGGAGAAGAGAAGTTAAGTCTCGTTCCTCAGATGTTTTCAAAATTTATTTTCATTTAGACCAAGACGATGAAAGTTCAAGAGCGGTTTGCAACCATTGTGGGGTTTCCTACAAATTTTCTAGTAGATACGGTAATATGATCAAGCACCTGGGAAGACATCATGCGGTTGAACTTGGACTTGATACGACGCAAACTCAAATGGCCAGGTACACATCATCTAGTAGAGGTACGAGTGCTGTAGATTTATTTTAATATTCTGATGCAAAAAATAGAGAAGAATTTGCGAAATTAACTTGTATGACACATCTTTCTTTAAGTTTTGGTGAAAAATTTCATTTTACTAATTACGTGCATAATGTTTTAAATCATGCTGCATGTAGAATGACTCGAAACACAACAAAACGTCATATTTTTAAATTATACAAAGATGGTAAAATTATTTAAATGAAATATTTAAATATATTAAAGGTCGTATTTCTATATGTTCTAATATTTGGAGTGACCATTGGCGAACACACTCATACATGGGTGTGACTTGTCATTGGATTGATGCATCATTTACCATGCAAAAACGACTTATTGCATTTAGAGTTTTTGATGACCAACATAGTGCACAAAATATTTATAGAATGATGAAGGTAATTTTTGATGAATATGGTTTAGTAGATAAAATTTTAACAATTGGATTTGATAATGCATCTGTAAATACTGCATCCATCAATGATTTAAAAGAAATATGTCAACCAAATTTAGGGGTCGGTTTTTTCATATTCGTTGCACATGTCATGTCCTTAACTTATGTGTTCAAGATGGTCTCCAAAAATTATCACATTTCATTGACCCTATTAAGACGACACTTAATTGTATTTGGTCATATTCTCAAGTTAGGAGAGAATGGGCCAAGTTTTGTAAAATAAATGGTATTGAACCGATTAAATTTTCAAGAGATGTTCCAACACGTTGGAATTCAACTTATTTTCTTTTATGTCAAGCATTACAATACAAAGATGCATTATGTAATTTTTTTCTCAATATGTTCAAAATATCACACTTTTTCACAATGAATGGGATATTTGTGAAAAAAAATTAGAAATTTTAAAATTTTTTAATGATGCTACTTTAATTTTTAGTGGAGTTTATTATCCTACAGCACATTTATTTCTTCTTGAAAGTTTGAATATTGTTGGTACTCTCGATGAACATCTTGAAAGTAACGATCCTAATGATATTGTTTTGATAGAAGCCATTACTGTTATGAAGGTAAAATGGTTGAATTATTTTAGAGAAATTCTTTTATTTTATCTTATTGCTGCTGTGTTTTTATTCTAAATTTAAATTAGAAGGTTTGAATAGTGTTACAAGCGTGCTTTACAAGCTTATTATGGTTATTTAGGAATATTAGATGATATTGATATTACAAGAATAATAGTGAGATTAAAAAATGATTTAATTGAGTTATTTAATGATTATATTGTAAGATATAACTTAGGAACATTATGTGAATCTAGTAGTAGCGAACCAGTAATTCAAACAAGACTTAGCGCAGGGGATCGTTGGTTACTACAACGAAATAAAAAAGCTAGGGATACGACAACTAATAACCCCGAATTAGATAATTATTTATCTACAAATTTCGAGTTTCCTACTGAAAGTTTAGTTAGTAAAAATTTTAAAATCCTTGAATGGTGGAACCGACATCAAAATATATATATCTGTTTTATCAATTATTGTTAAAGAGATATTGACAAAACCTATTTCCACCATTGCGGTTGAGTAAGCCTTCAGCTTGGGAGGCAATATATTGGAAGCTAGACGATCTTCATTACATCCAAGCACTCTAGAAGCAACAGCTTGTGTGGATGATTGGACTCGAGCTAATCTGAGACAACAAGAAGATGCCCCCGATGATTTTGAAAACTTGTTCGATAATCCATCTGCAACAACAAGTGCAAGCGGAACCGGAGTTGAAGGATCAACTGATAATGATGATTGATAATTACAAAATTATAAATTTCCAAAGGGGAAATATCTTAAAATTATAATGTAACTACGTGATCTTTGATTCCTCTCACCCCTGGAGGATACGTATGCAACTTAAATTTTTTAAAATTTAAGTTCAAACTCTTTAATTTAATAATTTAATTTATTAAATTAATCTAATTTATTTTAAATTATTTTCGAATTTTTTATATAATTAAAAAAAAGGTTCGAACCCGGAATCGAACCAGAATTAACCGGTTCGGTTCCGGTTCCACACTTGTGGAACCGAGAACCGACCGGTTTGGTAGAACCGCCGGCCAGGTCTATCTTAGATGTAGTTGAATTCCCCATAAATAACTTATCTCTATTTTTAGCAGGTATGAAGGAAATAAACAGCTCACTGTCTTAGCATACATGTCTACTAGTTCCAGTATCAATCCATCATTCTCCTGGATTTGAACCTATTAGATTCACTTATGACACTGTAGTAGAAATGTTCATGTCAGAAACATCTTGAATGATGTTGTTTACCATGTTAGATTTTTGAGCCTATTTCTTCTTCACTAATTTGCATTCTGAAGCATTGTGTCCCATTTTGTCATAGTTGAAATATTTTCCTTGAAATCTGATTTATTTTTTGGAGACACCTCCTTTAGGACTTAGTTTAGATCTTTTGTTAGTTTTCTTGCCTTTAAAAACTATAACCATGTTCCATAACATTTACTTTTAGGGATGGTAATTTAGCCTGCGGCCGGCCCAATCTTTAAAATTCGGGCTGGGTCGTATAACGGTAGGCCCGGGTCAGACCCGGTCAAAAATAAATAAAAAATAAAAATATCAATTAATTATTAATTAATTAATAGATTTTTGGTCCTTATTAGGTTGATGCATATATTTGTGAGGAATTGATACTTTATTTTTGTTGATATATTTTAGTATAAGATTTTGATTATTACTAATTTTATAAGAATTGTAAAAAATCGGGCCAAAAAAGCCTGAGCCCGAGCTCAGGCCGGCCCCACAGAATGTCGGGCCCGACTTTTCCCAAGCTCTGGCTTTTTTTTGGTTGGCTGGGCTGGGGTCAGGCTTCTCAAAACCCAAGCCCGGCCCGACTCATTGCCATGCATATTTATTTTTATCTCTAAATTAACCATTTTCTTTTCAATTTTTATGCTGCTCTCTTTAATTCAAAGCTTAACAATCAAATCATCAATATTCATTTTCTTTCGCTTATATTTAAGATAACTCATGAAATCTTTCCAAAACATGAGGTAATTTTTCAATAATAATCGTAATTTAGAAAATTTCACTCAAGTTCATTCCTTCTGTAAAATTCAAGACATAATAACTTAGATTTCATGAACTTGACTATACATATTTGGAGTCAACCATCTTTATAATCTAAGAACCGGCCAACGATAAATTTATTAGTGCCAACATCTTCAATTTTATATTTCCGGTCCAAAGACTCCCACAGCTCCTTGGCTGTTTTCTTTTCGGCATACACACTTTACAAAGAATTATTCAAGAAATTCATCACATAATTCCACAAAGAAAATCAAAATGATTCCAAACATCGATCGCACTGATGATTTGAATATTATTTTCATCCTCAGTTGCCTTTAGAGCCATTTCACTCACGAACCTCACAAGGTTCAAAGTAGAACTGATACATCAATACAACAACCGTAAACTGGAAAGCAAATTGCAACAGTAAAAATGAAATAACAAATAACAAGATTACACAAGTGTGTGTTCATATATCAACAAACAGATTCGTAAAGAGATAGAAACTGTCGAGGCCTGTGCAAGACAAATAGATTCGCCTCATACTATCGATGTTAGAATTTGAATGACGAATGTTTCTTAGGATAACCGGGAACAAATAATCTCGAAACACTTCCAAATTATTTTATTAACCCGGCTGTGATTAAACTGATCGGGAACAAGAGAAACCAAGATAGCAAATGAGAGAAAAATGTGTGCTCATGTCTTTTCTTTCTTTTTATAAAACAAAGAGACCCTCCAAATTTCTATCATTAAGAGAGTTGTTACAGCACTTATAATAATTGAATTATGTAAGTGATGGCTCTTTGCATGCTTGAAATAGTTTCAGACTCTTTGAATTCTGCAACTGTTTAGCAAAATAATTATGAAAATAAGAAAACGTGGCTAAGGTGGGGTTGGCTGGTATTGGGTCACTATTCGTGTATGTAGGACTTATGTGTGTACACGAGTTGAATTAATTCGGGTTGGAATTTACATCTCTCATATTTAGGCGCGTGTTGAGAGCCTCTATTTTAACACTTCTTACTCAACCACACTTGATAGCGTTTGTTTTATTTTCGATGTGAGATTGCACAATTTCCTCTTATTATTCCATCTCAATAGGTGTCCTTGAGATTGAGAGATAATTTCTCATTCACCCGAACATCATTTTAAACATATATAAATTTATGATTTCGAAATACTCATAAAGAAGAATTCGAATCACTCGTGAGCTCTTACTTTCACTAAGTGAGTCTCACTCAAAATCATATATCAAAATAACAAATCATGTTATTTTTCCACCATAAATGATATATAATTTGTAAACCAAATCTTATTTCCATTACAACGGCAACACAATCTTGTAAGTATATTGCATTGGCTGTATGTTGCCCTCATCACAGGTTTTTCAATACTATTCACAAATCTTTTGCTCAAATTCCCAACTTATTTGTTACACTTCACAAATAATACCTAACACATATTAATTAAGACATAAAGATAGAAATATAAAGAAACTTTTAATATAACATGATATCATTAATTAATAATTATACATTATGTAACAGTTGTGTAAAATAAAATATCATTTATTTTATTATTTCATTATCATTTAGCATGAATTGTTGTATAGATGATGAGACCCTATTAATAAAAATAATATTAGTATTTTACCCATAATTTAATTTCCTTTTATTTCCTGCGCTTGGATATGTTTTTCAAACAATCACTTAGATGATTATAGGTGGGGCTTGGGTATTTTAAGTTGTATTTTTTATACACTAGATAAAATTCTACATATCTGACTAATTAACTTACTCTTTAATTAATTAAAAGGCACACTTCAACCGCGATGAACAGACTAAACTGTCAAAATATTTTTTTCAACCTACCGGATTTGACAGTATAATTATTTTCCTTTACCAAGACCTAACAATTTTTTTTTTAGAAAGAAATATCATTCCAACAGAAGAAAGAGCTACACAGTAAACAGGGGAGGGAAATTTCCCCTCCACAAACCTACGCCATAGTTCTTACAAGCTAACTTAGCTAAATTATGGGCTGCACCATTACAAGCTCGGTGCCTAAATTGAACTCTAAAAGAATTTGAGTTTTTGATTTCATTCTGAATGTCAGCGATGATCCAGTGGATTTCTTTAAAAATGTTGGTCTTGCCTTGAACTAGATTGATCACATTCTTCGAATCTGATTCAAAAGTGATGACCTCTGATCTTAGGTTTAGCTGACCAACTGCTCGTATCCCCATAAGTAATGCCTCTGCCTCTGCCTCTGCTTGTTCGGGATCCCCTCCATAGTATTTTGTGCCAAGACACACGCCAAAACGGTTCCAGAGCTATTCCTCACAATTGCCCCCAACCCCGCCACTGCTTGTTCTGTGTTGGTGGCAGCATCAACATTAATCTTGATTTCATTTTCTGCCGGTGGTACCCAAGATTCACAGTCAAAAATCTCAAACTTTTCCAGATGTGCTACACTCTGTAAATTCAAATCTTCAAAAGACTCTATAACCGCTTCCGCTCTGGCCTTTATAAAACTGGTAGCTGTGAGGGTGCCCCTGAAAATAGCATCATTTCTAGCCCCCCAGCACGCCCAACTCAGCGATGATACCTGTACCATTTCGCCTCTTGAAAGGCTTGAGAAACCAACCATAAAAATATCCCTTAAATCTTCCCCATAAAATCGCTTAATAGTCTCCTTGAAGGGGGACAGCTGCCAACATTCCTTAATAGCTTTGCATCGAAAGATTGCATGAACTATAGTCTTAATGTGTCTTCCACACCTCTGACATATGGCATCCTTACTGATCTTCTTCTCAAATAATCTTGCGGCAGTTGGGAGTAGATTATTGATGCCCCTTCAAAGTAAAATTTTTATCTTTGCTGGTAAGGGTAACACCCACATCCTACTGACATGCTTTGTGCTATTTGTTGAAGATGATGCATTTCTAGCTTATTTATCAGACATGATCAGATGGTATGCACTTTTTACTGAGAATGCTCCCATTTTATCAAAATGTCAGACGATACTATCTTCTTTTGGAAGGCTTGGCAGAGGGATGCTAACAATTTCCTCCACATCTGCTGCAACAAAATTTTGATGAATAAGCGCTACATTCCAGGTGTTGTCCCAGGATATTAAGTCTTTCACTCTTGCATCAATTGGGAGAGATTTAGGGGAGATGGGCTTGAAACTACCCGGTCTAGGGATCCAGCTGCTACCATAAACCAAAATATTCTCTCCATTTCCAATACGCCATCGGAGACCTTTATTCACGACTTCCCTCCCCCAAAGAATACTTCTCCATACGAAAGATGGGTTGGAGCCTAGGTTTGCCTCCAAGAAGTTGCAATTTCTGAAATAATTGGCTTTCAAGATCCTTGCCACCAAGGAATTTGGGTTTTGGATAATTCTCCAACCCTGTTTTGCTAGGAGTGCTTGGTTGAACCCCTCAAGGTCCCGAAAACCCATACCACCATCTCTTTTCGAAATACACAGCCTATGCCACCCTGCCCAATGAATCTTTCGCTCCTTTTGAGTGGAGCCCCACCAATACGCATTGAGTTTTCTATGTATGTCCTCGCACAAGCCTCCTGGTATCTTGAAAACACTCATGGCATAAGATGGGATGGCTTGTGCCACTGCATTGATAAGAACTTCCTTGCCCCCAGTGGAGAAAAAGTTGCTATGCCAATGCTTTAATTTACCAATGATTCTCTGCTTAATGCCATTGAACATAGATTTTTTGTCTCGGCTAATTATTGATGGAAGGCCCAAATACTTATCATGTGGTGTTGTTGCGCTCAGCTGGAAGATTTCTTTCACTGCTGCTCTGATTCTTGCAGGCGTGTTTGGGCTGAACATTAACGAAGACTTGTCATAATTGAAGATTTGTCCAGAGGCATCAGCGTAGCAATCAAAAAGCTCATTCAAAGATCTACAATCCTGCACTGTTGCATTAGAGAACACCAAACTATCATCTGCAAAAAGTAAGTGAGACAAGGTAATATCCTTTCCAAATTTGAGCCCAGATAGTTGTTTGTTCTCCACAGCCTTACTCAGGAGCGAGGAAAAAGCTTCCGCACAGAGGATGAAAAGGTAAGGCGCGATAGAGGGCAACCTTGTCTCAAACCCTTCTGTGGTTTGAATATTCTTGAGGGCTTACCATTTATAATTACAGAAAAGGTTGGTGAGAGAGATACAATTTCTGACCAAACTCTCCACTGATCTGAGAATCTCAGCTTCTGCATCACTCTATCGACAAAAAATCCACTCCACTCTATCATAGGCCTTACTTATGTCTAGCTTCAAAGCCACAATTCCCTTTTTCCTTTTGTCTTTTTTCTCACCTTTTGAAGACACTCATACCCAACTATTATGTTGTCTGTAATTAATCTTTGCGGAATGAAAGCACTTTGGTTTTCTGAAATCAAGTCTCCAAGGCAACCCTTCAACCTATTAGCCATGGTTTTTGCTATGATACGATAGATAATATTGCATAAGCTTATAGGTCTAAAACCATTCATGACAGTAGGCTTATTCTGCTTTGGGATTAAAGCAAGGAGAGTATGGTTCAAACCTGAAATTTCCTTTTGATGGTTGAGGACTGCGAGGCAAGTGTGGATGACTTGATTCCCAACTATGCTCCAATGCTTCTGAAAAAATACCGCTGGGAGACCATCAGGGCCTGAAGCTTTAGTTGGATGCATACCTTTAAAGGCAGCCAAGATCTCATCAGCGGTGAAGAGGGAGTTTAAGGACATATTCATGTCTTCTGTAATTCTGGTATTGAATCCCTTTAAAGCAGCCTCTACCTGATCAGAATGGGGATCGGTGGTTGAAAACAATTGTTCAAAATATTGGCATGCAACCTCCTCAATGTCATTCTCCTCGGTAACCCACTGTTGACGATCATCCAACAAACCCTTTATTTCATTTCGCTTCCGTCGTTCGGATGCCTTAGCATGGAAAAACTTGGTATTTTTATCTCCTTCCTTCATCCAGGCCACTCGTGATCTCTGTTTCCAGTAAATTTCTTCTTCCATCAGGAGTCGATCAATCGTCCTTTCTGTCTCCCTAATTTCCTGAGCAGTCTCATGATTTCCTTCTTGCAGCAGCCTTTCTAACTTGGTAGAAAGTTCTTTCATTTTCTTCTTCTTCTTGCCGAATGCAGCTTTACTCCACCTCATAAGTCTTTCTTGAGATGTTCCCACTTTAGCTTTGAACACTTGAATTGTATCTCCTTGGTGTTGGTATTCATTCTGATTCCAACACTCCTTAATTATCTCTGAACATTGTGCATATGAGCTCCAGTAATCTTCATAGAAAAATCTTCTATCCCTGCCCCTGTATGCCTTTTCTTTGCTTGATTTCTCAACTATCTCAAGAAGAATCGGATGATGATCTGAACTCCAAGCCGTCAAATTCAAGACAGATAAGGAAAAATTCAGGTTTCTCCATTTAGAGTTGGCAAAATATATGTCTAGTCTTTCTTGAATCAATGCATTTTCTTTCTCATACCTTCTATTGGACCAAGTAAAAGGGCTTCCCCTCCAGCCCAGATCTTCAAGGTCGCAATCATCAACCGCATCTTTAAAGTTTGCTATCAATTCCGGGCATCTTGCAATTCCCCCATTTTTTCAGCCGGATCAATAACTTCATTAAAATCTCCTCCACAAATCCAGGGCAAATCCCTCATGCTTGCTAACCTTCTCAACAATTTCCAAGTATGTACTTTTTGACTATTTTCAGGGTAGCCATATATTCCTGTAAACCTCCACATATGCCCCTCAAAATTATTCACAATCGAGTCCACATGGTGCGGACTATATGACGTAATACTCACATTTAGCTCCTGATTCCACATCAGGGCCAAACCTCCACTCATTCCTCTACGAGGTACAGTAAAACAATTACGATACCCAATTCTATTTTTTAGGTTTTCCATTTGAACTTCCGACATCTTTGTTTCGCAGACAAACAAAATGTCAGGTTTATTAATTTTGGAGAATCTCCTTCAGACCCCTGAACGCCCGACTATTCCCCAATCCCCGGACGTTCCAGCAAAGAAGCCTCATTGGTTTCGGCGGGGCTGCCCTGCAGCCTCCACCGATATCTTTTTTCCTTCATCATTTGCAGTGAGAAGATCATAGTTTCTCTTGAAATCCCCCCTGACTTGATCAAGCTCAAGCAGAGAGACGAGACAAGATCAGTCAGAGCACCCTATCTGCTGCCTTCCACCGTTTGCTCGTCTCTTCATGCACACCCTCCCTCTTGTCCCGTTCTCTTTTTTTTCCTAGTTGGCATTTCTCATCTGGGGATTGGTTCAAAGGGATCGGGCAAGGGCTTTCCACTTCTAGCATCTTTACTTTTTGGACCCCCAAGAGGCAAAGGGGTTGGGTTTACATTTTCCTTACCCTGGCCCAAAGGTGTGGTCCCAAGCCCACTGGAAAAAAGGATTTTTTTGACCCTCCTTTTTTTGGTTTCCCGCCACAAATGTCTTTTTCCCTTTGGTCTCTTCACTGCAGAGTTCCAGAGCAGCTTTGCTTCCTTTCTTGACATCCTTTTTCAGTTTAATGTCAGAGTAAGCAGGAGTAGCCTTGTTTTTATCAATGAGCATAGGTCCCGCTACCGAATCTGGTCCTTTTGCAGGTAGGCTTGGGGTAGTGATATTGGTATTAGGTTTTGAAGGATCATGGTTGTTATTGGGATTTTGAGTGGGAAGAGCACAAGTATTTTGGATAGGGTCCCTCAGATCATCACTAATCTGAGTTGGTTCAAAATGGTGCTTTTCGGGTATGCCTGACACTGTTTCCGATTCTGTTTGAGGTTTAAAAGTAGCATTACCCCTGCTTCTGGGAGTTTTGTTCTAGTCTCCGGGGGGCTTAGCTCTCATCCAGGCCCCAAATTCCATCTTGTCTCCCTGGCAGAGGTCGATCCCACCAATTCTTATTTCAGCACATTCTCTAAAACAATGCCCTAGCAAACCACACCGGAAATAGAATTCTGGTAGCTTCTCATACAAGATCGGAATAATGTTCCAGACCCCTCCTTGGTTTGATCGAACCGTAAGCACTTTTTAAGGGGTTTGTCTATCCGCAGCCAGACTCTGATTCTAAGAAATCTTCCCACACAGCTACCCGAGATCCCCAAATCAACCTCCACCACTTCTCCAATCTGGCTCCCTAAGAACTTTGCAGCACTTTCATTCATACACAAAATTGGTAGGTTATGCAATTGGATCCAGAAAGGCACTTTTTCAAATTTTTGTTGGGATACATCTCCACATCCAGATATGGTTGATAGCACAATTAAGGAATTTTCAAAATGCCAAGGCCCGGCGTTTAAAATCCTTCGTTGATCCCCTGCATTGTAGAATTGGAACAGGAATCTGTTGGTGCTCAAGCTTTCCACTTTTACACCATGAAGTGGCTTCCATGCCTGCTTTATTATGATTTTAAAAGCTTCTCTATTCACTAGCTTCAAAGAAAGCACCTTCCCCACTAGGCATAACTCCATCATATTCTTCCCTTCCTGCCAGATCTGGTTTGGCAGACTGATCGTTCCTTCTGCTTCCCCTTCTAAGGACATAGAGCTACAAAGCTTAATAAGATCTTCAGTATATTACAATTATAATTGGTTACTGTGTTCTTACAAAGGACAATGAACAACAGTAAAACAGAACACGGATGGTACAATAAAGTATCGGTAATAACTAAACAACAGTAATGAAAATAACACAGCTACATGAGCGAACACAGCTGAGCAGCTATGAACCAGCGACATGAACAATTTAGAACGGAGTCAGTGCAGTATTGAACGAAACAGAGAGAATTTCGAGGCTTGTTGATGCCAACAATTTCCTTAAAACAAATTCGCCTCCCACCTTAGGTGCAGAGTAGAACACGAGACGATTGTTTCCAGGATACAACGAAAAAATCGTACGAGTAAGGGCACCACCGAAACTCGTATCCAACGAACTACTAAAGCGTTTGAACTCTTCCCAAAAAACCGAAAACAAAGAAAAAACGAAAGGAACCAGTGTATGTTGTGTCACTGTCTTGTGAACTATATTTCTGTGTGTGCATTCACAAAAATGGAAATCACATCTCAAATAAAGGAAATTAACATGTCAATTAATCACATGAGTGGGAGACCTTCCATTGCTTGTAACCACCAGTTGATTAATATCATTAATTCAACTGTTATGGAACTTTAAAAGGATTGGAAAAATTAAAGAGACATGCAAAAATTGGCTGGGCCAGGCCCGCACAATTTGGTCCGGCATTCGTGTACGCAGGACACGCGGGTGTGCACACGAGCCAAGCTTGATTCGGATTTGATTTGCACCCCCCCCCCCCCCGCGCACGTAGAGAGAGCCTTTATCCTTATAACTCTTACCCATCTACATATGAGCAATCATATATAAGCACAATTGTCCCTCTATAGCTTTCCCATATGGGACAAGCTAACTTCTCTTGATTTTCCAACACCAATGGGTGAACTTTGAGCAAAAATTTCTCATTCACCAAAGCACCATTTTAAGCATATGAATATACCATTTCGAAGTACTCACGGAGGGAGTATCCGAATCATTCAATAACAACCACTAACACGAAGTGGACCATGCTTAAAATTGAGCCTCAAAATGCTTACTTATAAGCATTTTTCCAACAATCCCCCACATGAATGAAATTGGCGAAAAACGT